>PVIJ01004297.1:0-85316 GCA_004024925.1 Scalopus aquaticus
CCTGCCAGGCCCCACCCCCCACTCCCCGGACCCGCCCCCTGCCAGGTCCACCTCCCCCCACCCCACTACCCGCCAGGCCAGCACCTACCAGCTCAGAGTTGACCAAGTGGAAAAAGCCTGCCCACTCGGGGGCCTCTGGCTGTCCTGCCCTAGGGCCGCCGAGGAGCAGGGCAGGGGGCAGGGCCAGCAGGACCCTGGGGGCACACAGAGGGGCACAGGCGCTGGCCCCCGGACGCCACGCGGGCCCAGAAGCCCGCCCTGTGCCCGGGGAAGCGGCACAGCACCTGGAGGGGCGACCGGGCCACCCCCCCGCGGCCGAGGGGAAGCCGCCCGGGGCAGGCCGCAGTCTCACCGCTTGCAGGCCAGCAGCTCCTGCTGCCTCCCCAGGTGCGCGGCCTCGTCCCACCTGTCCGGGGACGGCTGGCCGGCCTGGAGCCGTCTGCGCAGAGCTGGGAGGAGGAAGTGCCCCCGGGGAGGGGTGTGGCCGGAGGCCAGGTCCATGGCCATCTCCTGCGAAGGAGGCCTCGCTGACGCCCCGGGGGCCTGCTGCCTCCCTGGGGCCCAGCGATTGGGGGGTCTCCGGGGGCCCCTGATCTGGGCGTTATTACAGAGGGGGGCGGCCCTGGGTCCACGGTGGGCTTGGGCAGGGCCTGGCACGGCCACCCCGGCCGCTGGCTCACCCAAGGGCCCGCAGGGCCGAGACGTCTGCAGGTGTCCCCGACTCACCTGCAGCCTGGAGAGCAGCTCCCGGCTCCCGCTGCAGCCGCCTGGGGCGGGGCCTGGCCTGCAGCAGACGCGCACGCCTGAGCCCTCCCGCCGCCCCGCCCCCACCGGCGCTCGTGGGCCCCCCAGAGCCCGGCGGCGCACCCCGCTGTCCCCGGCCGCCCGAGGCGAGGCTGCACCGCAGCCAGACCCGCCGGGAACAGCTGCCCCAGGGCCTGGCCCATCCACGGGGCGGCGGAGCCCCAGGCGGCCGGGCCAGGCGGGGGTCTGCGTTCCACGGTGGGCCGAGGACGGATGGGCCAGTCCCGCTCACCCCGACGTCGGCGGGGCACACAGAGCCGGCTCTCACACGCGGGGTCTGCATGGGGAACACCTGCAGCCGCCGCGCGAGCCCCGTCCTGCGAGTCCTGCGAGCCCCGCGAGGACGCGCCTCCGCCCGCCCTGACCTCTCATGCATGTCCAGCAGCACGTCGGCCAGCGTGGCGCAGGCGGCCTCCAGGTCTCCATTGCAGCCGCCGGCCGCCACGGGCGCCGGGAGAAAGTGCTCGTGGATGGCCCAGCACTGGACGTCCCGCCTGCGGGCAGAGCGGGCTGCTCGGCCGCGGTCCCCTGCCTTGGGCCTGCCCTTGGCCTGGCCCCGCCTGACCCTCGGGTCTCACTGGGGACCCCTGCCCAGCGGCCCGGGCTGGGGAGCGGCTGCGGGGTTCCTCCAGCGCGCGCAGCTGCGCGCAGCTCTGCCCCTGCTGGGCCCCGCTGCAGTTTCCGCCCCGCCCGGCCCCGCCCCTGGCAGCGCCCCCGCTCTGGGTCGCGCGGGCCCGACACAGCTGCGGGAAGAGACTCAGGCAGGACACGCGGCGCTGGGGAGACCCGAGCCTCACCTCTCCGCATCCGAGAGACAGTCGCCTCCCGGGGCGATGGCCGCCTCCATCTGCAGCCAGTCTCTGCAGGTCAGCTGGGGGGGCCAGACACGGTGAGCGGGGCAGCGCCGGGCGGTTGGGCCAGAGCGGCCAGTCCCGCGGCCCCGGCGCGGCCGGCACGCCCCAGCCGCTGAGGGGGGCGCGTGCCGCAGCCAGGCAGACAGGCGCCCACGCCTCCCACCACGCAGCTGACCGCCTGTCCCTGCCCACACGGGCGAGGACGACGTGACAGACCAGTCAGTCCCTGAAGACGAAGCCCGAAGGCGACGCCCCGGGCAGCGGAGTGCGCTGCATCCACTCCGGAATCGGGGGCACCCGGCCTCCCCGCGGGGGTGACTTACCTGCAGCCCCTGCTCCTCCAGCAGCGCCCGGAGGGGTCCCTGCCCCCACAGGCAGAGCGCGGCGCGCCGCCAGTCAGCCAGGGATGCGCCCCAGGAGCCCCAGCGGGGTCGGGGGGCCTGCCCGCCCGGGGGTGCCCGGGCCTCGGGGAGCAGCCTCAGCACCAGGAACTGAAACTGCAGAGACAGGACCGTGTGCCGGGGCCGCGCCCACACCCTCCCGCGGAGTGTCCAGTGCGAGGCTCGTCCTCCCCCGGCGGCCGCCACGCAGGCCCTGCAGGTCCAGGCCACGGGGCTGGCGTGGAGTTGGGACGGCTGAGGCCACCCGCGGGACCACGCTGGGGCAGTTCCTGGTCTCCGCGGGGGACAGCCGGCCGCGGCAGGGAGAGGCGCCTTGAGCGGCCGTCTCCAGGGGCCGTTTCTTTGCAAGGACGCGCGGCACCGTCCGGGCCGACTGCGGCGCCCACCTTCTTGAGGAGGCCGGCGGACAGGCAGCCGGGCAGCACAGCGTGTGGCTCCGGGAACCTGCACAGGCAGTAGGAGATGGCCGCCGTGCAGAACCTACAACAGAAAGGGGGTTGGCCCTGCAGAAACGTGGCGCCCGCACGCGAGGAGGGGACTCTGAGGTGTGCCGCGCCCCGCCCGCCCGGGAGCCCCAACGGCCGCACGAGGGGCTCGTCGGGACCGGGAGAACAGCAAGGTCTGCCTGGCCCGCACCCGGCCCGCCGCGCGGCTGCAGACGGGCACCAGGCGCAGGTATCAGCCGCGCGCGGTGGGGCCAGGCCCGGCCCGCTGCGGCGCCCAGTGGCCGAGGACGCCCCTTGGGGCTGCCGGCGCCGCTCACACCGCAGGAGCAACTGCGGGTGGACGGAGACCGGATGGGAGAGCCGGGCCGCAGCGCTCACTGACCGGGGTGCCGGCAGGTGTCCGGGGCAGGGCAGCGGGCAGACGTGTCGGACTAGAAGGCCCCACAGGGCGGGGAGCCCCAGCAAGGAGGAGAAGCGGCATCGCGAGCGGAGGGGACGGTGGAAGCCCGCACCTGAGGCCCGGCCCCCGCAGTGCGGTGGGGGGCAGGGGCGGCGGGGGGCAGTGGCGCGGCGGTGGGGGGGGATACGGGGTGCGGGCGCGGCGGGGCCCGGGTGGCGAGGCCTAACACGCGTCTCCTCGCTGTTGGGGGCGCACAGGCCCACAGCTTGAGTCCGGGCGGCCTCCGGGAGATGGGAACGGCGGCCCGAACTCCGCGCTGTGCCCAGAAACAGGAGGAGCAGCCCCGCCCAACGGGCAGGCCCGAGGCAGAGCACGGCCGGGCGTGGCCAGTGGGTGCTGCGCGTGGAACCGCGCAGAGGCGCAGCGGCGCGCGCCTGCCCAAAGGGAGGCAGAAAGGCCGTCCGTGGGTCCGTGGTCGGCGTCCTGGCTGGGCTGCGGGCCACAGCACCGAGTCACGTGCAGGCCGCTCCGAGGGGAGCCGAGGGCCAGGCCCCGCCCGGGGCTTACTTGAGGTGGAAGAGCCAGCTCGCCTGGGTCCCGCCGGCCAGGAGGTGGTCGAAGAGCTCAGGGACGGGGAGGCTCCCGGCGGGGGTGTCCAGGCACACCTCCGGGAGCGCGGCCCTGCACTCGCCCAGGTGGACGGCCAGGGCGGCCAGCCCCAGCACCTGCCAGGAGCTCAGGCTCGGGCCCTGGAGTAGAGAGGGGTGTGGGAGAGGGCTCCGGGAGTGTCTGCGGGGGTTCCGGGGCCCGCGGGGGCTCCCTACCTGGTGCCGGAGCAGCTGGCACAGCCGCGTGAGCACGGCAGGCAGGAGCCGCCCGCACAGAACGGTCGCGAAGCTGGCGGCCCAGACGCCCTGCCTGCAGAGAGGGACGCCGGTGCCGCTTAGTCCGCGGGTGCGGTAGCTGGCCAGGGTCAGCCCCCGTCTGGGCCTCTTGCCCAGCCCCTACCTACCTGTCTGGGGGGGCGAAGTGGGAGGCGGCCATGAGGCTCTGGCAGAAGGCGGTCAGCAGGAGGTCCACCACCTGCGGGAGTGGAGCGGGGTCTGGGGGTGGGGCTCCGGGCAGCGGCCGCCGCGCTAAGGGGGTCGGGCTACCCGGGCCCCACTCACCGCCTGCTCCTGCGGCTCCAGCTCGGGGGCTCGGATGCTCAGCTGGACCGTGGGCGCCTCTGTGCCGTCGTCCTCTCTGCCGGGGCCCAGGGCCTCGCCCAGCCTTTCCGAGACCAGGGCCAGCTGGGCAGCCACGGCTGCAGCGGGGTCAGCGGCTGGTGAGGGGCCCCCTCTGCCAGCCCCGCCCCCTGCCCGCCCGCCCCCTGCCCCACCTCACCTCCCTGCTGCTCCGGCTCTGCCATCACTGCCCTCAGCCTGTCCAGCGCAGCGGCCAGCGGGCCCAGGGGTGCCTCGGTCCTCGACCCTGCCCCGGGCCCTGGGGCCGCACCTGAGAGGAGCAGTCAGGCCAGCAGGAAGCGCCGCAGGCTCCCACCGCGGCCGCAGGGCGCCCCTCGGGACACCGGCACCCCAGCCCCGCCCTGCACCAGGAAGGGGCGACCGCCGAGCAGAGCGGGGCGTGGCCAGCGGCCGGCCCTCCCGAAGGGGGCGCACTAGACGCAGGAAGCTGCCCGCCGCAGGCACAGCACTGCTGGGACCCGGCATGCGCTCCAGCCGCTCAGACTCCGCTTCTGATTGGCGCCGGAAGCCGCGCGCTCCGAACCCGAGCCGGCCCCAGGCCTGGCGTCGGCGCAGCCCCCAGAGCAAGCCCCCTCGGCCTCCGGGCCACGGGCCACGGCCTGGCGGGAGGGGAACGGCCCGGAGGGGCAGCGGCTGGCCCAGGGGCACGTGGCGGCCGGCCGGGGTCAGCAGGACCAATCGCCTCTGCTGCCCACAGCACAGGGCAGGCAGGGCAGCAGAGGCGGGGAGGCCCCGCCCCGGGCTCCCACGCAGGGCGCGCGCCAGGAAAACCCCAGCCCCAGACGAATGGCAGGCGCCAGCTTCACCCCTGCCCCGGCAGGGCGCCCGCCTAGCCCTCTGAGCGCAGGAGGCGCCGGCCAGGCCAAGGGCCTGCACCGGCCTCATCTGGACCAGGCCCGGCACAGGGGGTGGGGGCGCTGGGGGGCTCCCCTCACTCACCATCCGGCCCCCCCTCCTTAGCTGCAGCGCAGGCCTGGCGGTAGGCGGAGTACAGAGATGGGGAGATCTTGTCTGCTCTGGACCAGAGGAAACCCTAAGGTCAGCGACTCCTCGGGAACCCCAGCGGCCATCTGGGACTCCCACGAGGCAGCGTGAGACTCACCGCGCGGACCCCAAGACCTCCCAGGCGCCTAGCGGCCCCGCCCCACACCCCCACACCCCGCACCTCCTCAGGGCCTCGATTAAGGCCTCGCGGGCATCCGGCGCGGGCGGGAGCTGCGGGAAAGGGCCGGTGAGAAGCGGACGCGCGGGCTCCGTGCCCGGGCCCCCGGGCGGCCACACTCACCACGCGGGGCGCGAGCAGCGCGGGCAGGAAGTGGGCCGCGAAGTAGGGGCGCCGGAACACGCTGCGGAGAGGAGGCTGCTGCGGGGCGGGGCTGTGGGGGCGGGGGCGGCCCCCGGGGCTGCGCTGTGATGCGTTCCCAACCCCCCCCCCCCCGGGGCACGGCCCGCATGGGCCTGGGGCAGCGGCCGGCACCCTCCGCGGGGTGACCATGCGCCCAGGCCCGGAGTGCATGGGATTCGAGACTTCGGAGCCACGTGCAGTCCAGCGGCCGCCCGCCCCGGCCTGCCCCGCGAGGGACCACCGAGGCGCTCGCGGCCACCGCCCTGCCCGGCTCCGCCGGCTGCCCCCAGAGGGCGCCCTCCCTCGGGCGTCGGGGCCCCACCTGGCCTCCATGACAGTGACGGGCACCTTGCCCGTCTGCGCGAACACGGCGACGGCCTTCTCCACGTCCCGGGGCGCGCGGCTGTGGGGCTGGGGCAGGCGGGCAGACTCAGGGGGGCGGCGGCGGCAGCCGCGGTCCCTCGCGGGGCGCCCAGGCACCAGTCGGCCACGGGGCTGCCAGGACGCGCGCCCAGCCCGGGGCGGCGCCCGATGCCCCCCAGTGTGCGGAGCGAAGCCGCTCTGAGGTGTACTGGGGAGTGGCGGCGCCCGCGTTAGCGTTTCCAGCGCTCCCCGAGGCTGCGGCAGCCGGGGGCTCCTGGGGACGCAGGCCGAAGGGTCCCGGGCCCCTCGCTGTCAGGCCCCAGACCCGCAGCGACGGACCCTCGGCCCCCCGGAGGCCACCCCTCCTCCCGGAGCAGGCGGGGCCGCGGCCCGAGAGAGGAAGTCTGGCGGAGGCGCCCTTACCTCCGGGGTGTCCCCGGCTGAAGACACGTCCTCGTACAGCCCCATGGACTCCAGGGGGACCTGCCACGGGAACTGGGTGAGCCCCGGGGGCGGGGCCGGGGGCGGGGGCGGGGCGGGGAGGGGCGGGTCCTGCCTTGAGGTCGGCCAGCCGCGTCCTGGCCAGCGAGACGTAGTCGCAGAGCAGGGCGCGGTGCTTGTCCGGGACCAGCGGCGGGCGCATCACGTGCACCTGGGCAGGCAGAGGGGCATCAGCCTGAGCTGCCTCGGCTCTCCGGCGGCCCGGTGCGGGTCCAGGCTGCGCATGCGCAGCTGCCCCTCAGGGCCCGGAGGGGCGGCAGGTGGGCGGAGCCTGAGCATCTCCAGGTCGCTGGGGCCGGGGCCAGCTCTGTGCTATTTGCGTCGCGCATCGGAGGCGACAGTGGCCTTTCGCAGGGCCCAGCCGCAGCTCAGACTGCCCGGCTGCGAGGCCCGCAGGGGCTGGCGCAGGCGCAGTGAGAGTCACCTCCGGGGGGTGGGTGTGTCCTCGCCGCAGGCTGACCCGCCCTGCGCCCAGCACAGCCCCAGGGCCTTCTGCCAGCGTCGCTTCCTACAGCGCAAGGGGGGCCACCAGGACGGGAGCAGCGAACCCACCTGCAGGTACCGGGCGCCCTCGTAGGGCACCAGGTCGGCCAGGAACTTGAAGAGGAAGACCAGCGCCTTCTTGCTGCCGCCGTGATGACCGCGCGAGCTCCCGAAGGACGCCTGGGGGCGGGCGGCCAGCTGCTGAGGCCAGAGGCACCGCCCAGGGGCTGGCAGGG
Source organism: Scalopus aquaticus (assembly GCA_004024925.1). Classification (NCBI taxonomy): domain Eukaryota; kingdom Metazoa; phylum Chordata; class Mammalia; order Eulipotyphla; family Talpidae; genus Scalopus; species Scalopus aquaticus. The sequence goes on from PVIJ01004297.1 coordinate 7,081, forward strand.
AGCGCCAACCCAGGCTTCCCCAGGCCCTGGTGACGACCCCTCCACGAGGACCTGGCGGGCAGCACCGGCCAGAAGGGGCCCGTCACCCCGCGGGGACCCAGGGAGAGGCAGGTGCCGCACCAGGAAACCACGACTCCCGTGAGGCTCACCAGCGTTCTCGAAGTGACCCCCCCAAAGCCCAGCCCTCGGCCGCCGCGCCCTCACGGTGGCCACTGCAGAGGGAAGGCCCTGTATGCCCCGTCCCCACACCCCTGAGGGAGAGGCGCTGCCCACCGCAGGCGGCCCTGGACAGGCCAGTGGGGGGCCGGCAGCAGGCAGGGGTGGGGAGAGCTGTAGCAGGCCAGCCTCTGCAGACTGATGCGGAACGTGGCTGCAGAGGGCGGGGGGCAGCAGGGAGCCAGCTGGGGGGCAGCAGGGCAGCGCACCTGGAACCAGTCCGCATAGGACTGAGCCACGGAGGGGCCCTCCAGCGCGGCCTGTCGCGCCACCAGGAAGGCGGTGACCATGCAGTCCCAGTCACAGCTCTGGAACGCACTGGCCAGCAAGCTGTCCACCCAGCCTGCAGGGGACCGGGCAGGCTGTGGACAGGGCTCGGAGTGGCCCGAGGAGCCGGGCCGGTTTCCAGGCTGACCACAGAGCATGCATGCGCCCATCGGAACGGCGAGGATGGGCCAGTGCCCGGTGTGCCCACGGGACACCCACCCCACAGGGCACCCAGCGCACCCTGGACAAGTGGCCGGGCCTCGGGCACGCAGGTCAGCAGCACAGACACGCAGGTCAGCATGTGCGCCCAGTTCACCTCCTGGGCGGCCGCAACGTCCCGCAGACGGCCCACCAGCTCCTCCGCGCTCAGCGCCCCGGCCAGCTGGAACAGAGACCCGCTGCTGCGCAGGCCCGCCCCGCAGGACACTGGCCTTGGGAGTCCCAGTCCTGAGATGCTGTGGTGGGCAGAGCCCCCCACGACACTCACCTCGCAGAACAGGCCGGTGAGCAGCGGGTGGGCCCTGGCGAAGGTCCACTCTCGCTGCTTCTGAACAGCGTCGGACACTTGGTTCCCCAGGAAGAGGCAGGAAGGACGGTCAGCCATCATCAGCACCGTTGCAGAGCCTCCGCGCAAGAGGCCGACCCGCTGACAGCCGGGCGCCCTCCGGCCTCCGGGGACGCCCGCCCTGACGGGCAGCCCTGTGAGGACACAGCCCCTCGCGGGACGGCAGCCAGGGCCGCACGGCGTGGCCACAACCGGGCCCGAGGCCCCCCCCCTCTGCCCCGCCCTCAGGACCCGCCCGCAGTCTCGGGGAGAGCGAGCCAGGGTGTTGCCGCAGGGGGCGCGCACCCCAAGGCCGACCCACCTCGGAGCACAGGCCTGTGGGTCAGCACCTGCGTCAGCGTGTGCCCAAGAAACCTCTGCGGACACCCCGTCCAGGCGATGCTGCGGTGAGTGTGTCCGCAAAACACGCCGAGCCTGCGGGGTGGGGGTCACGGAGGGCCCGGGATGGGCAGGAAGGGGGCGGGGCTGGGTCCCGGGGGGCCGCACAGAAGGCAGCTGGGGGCACCCTGGGTTCAGGGCGGGGAGGCCCCACCCTCCTCCCCCGTCACGGGTGGGGGCGCCAGGGCACCCCACATACCAGCCTTGCAGCACCCTGTAGGAGGGGGAGGACTCCGGCGGGCCGGCGGCCAGCGCTTCGAGGGCGGCTGGGGGCAGACAGGACAGGACGGGTCAGCACACGCGGTCCTGGGCGCTGGCCCGGCCCGAGGCCTCTGAGGCCGACGCAGACGGGCGGCTGCCTGGGAGCCGCGAGTTCACGCCAAAGCCCAGTCTCAACCAGCGCGCCCGCGGGAGACACCAGCAGCCCGTCCTGCCCGCCGCCCGCCACTCACTGGCCAGCATCCTCTGCAGCACGATGGTAGCCACCTGCGGAGAGTCAGGGCCTGAGGCTCGGCCGTCCAGGGACGGCCCCAGCCCCGCCCGTCCAGGGGCGGCCCCGCCCACCCCCGTCCCACATACCTGGGACACCTGCTCAGGCTCCGCGTCCCTCCCCGGGTCTGCATTTTCCTGAAACCCCCTCAAAACCAACTCGCGCACAAAATCTGAAACCACGAAGTGAGTGGTCACGCCTGCCGGCCCCTCCCACTGGGGCGACTGCGGCCTAGGGCTCGGCCGGACTCGGGGGTGCGGCAAGCCCGCCTCGCCCCGCGCCTCGCGGGCGCATTGACAGCAAGGACGTTGGCCTGAAACAGGCAGAACAAGGGCGAAGGGCCCCGGCCGGGCTGGCAGCGCCGGCACTGAGGGGCAGGGAAGCCTGGAGCCCAGGGCTGTCAGGACAGTGACAGGGCTGCTCTCGCCGGCTCCTCCCGCTCCAGGGTCGGGGCAGAGGGCACCCGCTGCCCGAACGGGCGTCGCCCACACTCACCGGAGAGCAGGGCCCCGGCCACGTCGGGCGGACAGGGCGCGGCCACGTGCGCGCACAGGCCGGGCAGGCGCTCCAGGAGCCAGGCGGCCGCGGCCCGCGTGTCAGGGGCGCTGGGGAGAGGCAGGCGCTGGGCGGGGCTCCCGGGCTGGAGGCGACGGAGCCAACCCTGTCTCCCGCGGCCCCTCGCAGGAGGCTTCAGTGCCTCCGCCTGATCTGCTCCCCAGTGTCTCTGGGGAGTCCTCCCCCCACCTCTGGCCTGCTCCCCGGCTCCTCTCCTCTACTTGGAAAACAGAAGGACGCGGTTGGCTCAGCCGCGGGGCCCCCACACCCCGTGCCAGCCTCTCCAGGGCGGCCTGACCCTGCTGCTGCAGTGCTGGCCAGAGCCGCCACCAGCCACGCCCGTGGGAAGCAGCGATGCCCGCGCCCACCTGTCCAGCAGCTCCGGGAGGCTCACGACGTCCTGCGTGTGAAGGCGCCACACGGCCTCCAGCGGCAGCGAGTCCTAAGGACAGCCCGCCGTGAGTGCCCGCAGCCCGCCGTCCCCTCCCCAGCCTCGCGGTGGACAGGGCCTGCAGCCGCCCCCACGCATGCCCGCATGAGCGCCCCTCCGCCCTCCTGAAGCCTGCTCCCGGCCCACACCATCCGTCCCGCTCCATGTGTCCAGCTGGCCTCGGGGACCCTGACCGCCGCCTCGCCCCCCTTACACCTGAAGGCGCCGCCACCTCTGCCAACCTGTCTCGCTGCCCCCCACCAACCCAGAACCCGCCAGCTGGACAACTCTCCCCAAAACAGCGGGAAGCGCCTCAGTCTCGCTGTCCCAGGGGGCCGCCCGCCCTGCAGCTCCGCGTGGGGACAGCCCAGGGAGGCTCACAGCCTCGGGCAGGCCAGCAGGCGGCCCCGGGAACCAGCCTGGCCCGAGATGTGCGGTGGGGCCTGGGGCCCGGGCAGAGCGCTGCTGGCTGCTGGCTGCTGGCCACCTACCTGCACCCGCCACAGTGCCCGGCAGAGGGCCGGCCGGGAGAGCGCGCTGCGGGCCAGCAGGCCCTGAGCCGCCGCCGCCAGGGAAGCCAGCTTCTCCTGGAAGAGACAGAGCCCCGGAGAAACAGAGAAACCCCCCGGCCCCGCGGCTCCCGGCCCATGGCGGGACAGTGAGCTTCCCGCGGGAGCGCCCCTTACCCTGTTCTCGGGCCTGAGCAGCACCCCCGGGGGGGCCTCGGCGGCCCCCACACAGAGCTGCGCCACACCGGCAGCAACCACGCGGCTGGCCAGGTCCGGCACCGGAAGGCCCAGCCCGCAGGCCCGGTCCCGCAGAGCAGAGCCTGCAGACAAAGCACAGTGGGGCCTGCCGTGAGCCCGGGGACCAGCTGCTGCCAGGTGCAGAACACAGGGAGTGGCCTTCGGGGGCCGGCCTGCAGGGGCGGGAGGGGCACTCTGCTGTCCTCGCCGCCCCCGCCCATGCAGCTGAGCCTCAGCCGGACGCCGGCCTGCAACCTGCATCAGGGCAACATCGGGCATGTCCACCTTATCCAGTGCACCGAGGCCGGCAGCAGCCTGTTTCCTGATTGCTGGGCACCCGAAACGGGCCGCTCCGCCGCCTGGCCCTGGCGCTCGGGGGCAGCGATTCCCACCAGGCGCCTCCTGGGCCCTGGCTTCCAGAGTCCATCTTTCTGTGGGGCCACGTGCACACACGAGGCCCCGGGAGACTGACAGCGGCCCGGGGAGGGCGCGGGGGCTGCAGCGGTGTGTCCCCATCTGCCTCCCTGGAAAGCCGCCGTTACTGCGGAGGTTTCCTCCTCCGGTGAGCACACGCAGTCCCCGCTGTCTTCAGCAAGAAAAACAACTAAAAAATTCATGAGTCCGGTCGATCCTTGCGGTCAAGGCTAAGAGCTGCTCTGTCCATTTTTGGGCCTCCACCAGAGTCCACAGGACGAGTCTCTGCCGGCCGCGGAGGCGCAGACTCAGCGCAGCTGCGGCCGAGACCTTGCCCGTGACCTTGGCGGCCCGCTGCGGCTTGGGGTCAGGTTAACAGGAATCCAAGACAAGTGGACCAACTGGCCACTCTTGCGTGGCCAGCCCCGGGGACCCTCCTCGCCTCCGTGTCTCAGGCCGGTGGGTCCACGCGGGCCCGCCCCTGCAGGACCCTCTCCACTCTGAGGCGGCTGCAGCACTGCCCAGGCTCTCTGGGGCACCGCTGGCTCCGAGTCTCCACACAGCAGCCTCAGAGCCAGCCCCGCCGGTCAGAGCAAGAGGAGGGCTCACGAGGTGGCCCCGTCAGCAGGCGGGGCTCAGGGCCACCCACGCAGAAGACCGAAAGGCGTGAAGGAGCCGTTACCTAGGAGCGAGCTGGAGAGGTCCTCGAGGGTCTCGGTCTCGGGGGTGCCGGCCACCTGGCCGGGACCTGGCTCCTGAGCGCATGGGCCTTCCGCCTGGAACTGACACCAGTAGCCCGTCAGCTCGGCGCAGCCCCTGCAGCCCAGCACCCAGAGGCGAAGCCTGCTGACGCCTCCGAATTAAGGAGCTTGTCCCCCATCCCCTGTACCCCCAAGGAGGGGAGAGGCTCCTGGGGCTCCCAAGCTGCGGCGGGCTGCACTGGGCAGGGCCTGCCCACAGGCCCACCTCGAGCAGGAGGGTCTGCAGGTCCAGGTGGCGGCTCAGGAGCTGCACCCCTGCGGCGGTCAGCTTCTGTCCCCTCTCGGGGTCCCACTTCTGTCTCTTGGCCCGTCCAGCTAAGGGGAAAGTGGGGTTCAACAGTTCTCAGCACCCTTTAAAACCCACAGGACAACACGGCCCACACCCCTCAGGAGGCGCCGAGGACCAGGACTTCCCCCGGCAGCACAAACGCTGCCGTCTCCTAAGGCGAGGCCGTCAGTGCCCCCATCGAGGGCCTAGCTCCGCGGCGCCCTGGACGGGAAGACTCAGGAGGCCAAGGGCCAGGCCAGCGGCCCTGGGGCCCGGGCAGAGAGGACAGATGGGACCCCGGGAATGGCGGAGGCCGAGGTGGCCAGGTCAGTCCTGGCGCCCCTTCCCCAGGCCGTTCAGGGGCTGAGCCGCTGCCCTGCGGGACCGTCCGGTCAAGAGCGTCCACCCGCGACAGATGTCCCAGATGGCCCCGGGAGGGCCGGGAGGGGGCTGCGGGTGGGCAGCGGGGGCCACTGGAGGGGTCGCGGGGACCGTGGGGAGGGGCCGGAGGCGCGCGAGGGGAGCACGGGGCACGAGGGGAGGCGGCCCGGGAGCGCGCTGCGGCGGGCGGCGCGGCCGGGGACGGGCGATCGGGCGGCAGAAGCGGGAGGCCCGGCGCGCCTACCCAGCAGCTCGGCCCACGTCCTCCTGCGGCGCCCGGGGTCGGGCAGCGCGCGCGGCGCCGGCGAGTCGGCCATGGCGGGAAGGCGGCGAGGGGCCCGCGCTGCCCTCTCATTGGCGAGGCTCGCGCGGCCTCCGATTGGCCGGTGGCGCGTGGCCGCATCCCCGGGGCGGGGAGGGGCGCTCTCCCATTGGCCGGCGGCGCCTGGCCACACCCCCGCGGCCGGCGGGGGCGGGGCTCGGCGCCAAGGACCCCGGAAAGCGCCTCCGGGGCCGGGCGGGGGCGGGGCTAAGCTCTGGGGGTCCTTCCGCGCTGCCCCGGCCCTGTCTCCCCGCGGAATCTTGGGGCTCTCCTGCGCCGCGCCAGCCGCCCTCCGCCTGTGGCCGTGTCCGGTGCCGAGCGTCCCGCCGCGGGAGGGACGAGGCGTCTGTGTTAGTATTTGTGGTTTTGTTTTCTGTGTTTTCGGGTGTTTTAACATCTTAAGAAGCCTCCGGACCCGGGGAGACGCCTCCCCCAGGATAACCGATTCTCAGAACGGCTTGACGCGCAAGCTGCCCAGTCCGGGGCCGGACCCTCCAGCTCCCCATGCTGGACTCTGCCCCTGCCCCCCATCTCCCCATCCTAGACACTGCACCCCCCTCCACTCCCCATCCTGGACACTGGCCCCTGCGTGTGCGGCTCCCGCGGCCGGGCCCCCGAGAGCTGCCACTGGACACTGGGGCTCCCAGGTCTGCGTGGAGGCCCAGGCCCCCGCCCACCCTCTGCGAGGTGCTCAGCTCTGCGCCCGAGCCCCCGGAGACGTCCAGCCCCGGGGGGACGCCAGGAACCTCCCCCCCACCCCAGAGGCGAGGCTGCTTCTCCCTTTGATTTTGAGTCAGTGAGAGGCGGGGATCTCCTGAGGTGAGGCAAACGGAGACTTGGAAAGAGCTTGTGCTTCGGGGCCTGGGGCTGACCGGAGGGCTTACCTGGGCCAGCTGGAGGACAGGCCCCTCTGCCTGACCAGCCCAGGCCTGGGGACCCGCCCGCTCACCCAGCAGCCTAGATGCCTTAGCAACTCCAGTCCCGCCCTCCCCAGGAGCTGCCCTGGGCTCCCTTTCGGGGTCAGGCTCAGCCTGGCTCTCTCTGGTCCCTTGGGATTCCCGCCCTTTATCTTTATCCCAAAATAACCCTGAAGGCACAGAGCCAAGGGCGCTCAGCTTGCAGCTTCTCCTCCAAGACCCCAGCCCTGCCGGTTGCCGTGCAGGACAAAGCGGGCACTCAAGGCCTCAGGCTGGGCTGGGCGGCTCGGGCTGCTGGGCCAGCGGGTCCCCTGGGGGACTCGGCCCGATTTCCATCTGCAGAGCCACCAATGAGGCGGGGCAGCCGGCCGGCCCTCGGACCCCGCACTCCCGTCTGGTGCTCTGGACGACCCTGGCCCGGCCCTTCATCCACGGGGCTCTGCGGTTCGACCCAATCTATTTACTCTTTGGCCTCGGACCTTCCTAGACTGGCTTTTGCGGGGGACACGCTGTGCCGCAGGCTCCGCCCCGGAGCCGCAGACGGTGCCCCTCACGAGCATGGCGGGCGGCTGCGGCCTGGCCTGGGGTGTCTGGACTCCAGCTCCCGGCCATGAGCCGTCACCCCGGGGTCCCCGTCCTGTCCCCAGCTCCAGCGCGGCTGTGCCTGCCTGGCTGCCCTGAGGCATGGAGGCGCTGCCCAGCCTCCCGGGACCCCAGGGCGCGAGCACAGAAGACACAGAGCCCAGGAGGACTTAGCCGCAGGCTCCCGGCCCACCCCAGGGGCCACTGCAGCTACTGGCCAGGACTGGTATGGGGGCCCTGGGCGGCAGCCGGTGTTGACCCCTGTGGCCGTGCTTGCCCTGCGGGCTGTGGGCGGTCTCCCCGCCCGTGCGAGGCCGGGGGCCCACCGAGGACTGAGTGGACCAGAGGTGCCAGGAGGACACGACCTCTGAGTCTGACCTCGGGGACGGCCCTGGCCCCCCCCGGGGTAGTCAGATGGAGGAGCAGCCCCTGCGGACAGCGGACACTGTCTGCTCTGCTCTGGCCGTCCTGGCTGGCCCTGCAGCCCGCGCCAGGTGTCACCCGGCGCTCTTGGGGGTGGCTGGGAGGGAAGAGACGCGGCTTCCGGGAGTGTCCCCAGAGGCTCCGCAACTTCCCCCCTCCCCGGCCAGGCTCAGCTGAGACCCCCAGAGGGGGTGCCTCTCATGCGCCCCCCAGGAGACCCCAGCGCCTGGCCCTGGCTGGCCGCAGGTGTCAGGCTGCACGGGGGCCTGGGCACTGGACATGCTGACCCAGGAGGGCCCCGACCGAGCCCTGGCCAGGGGGAGCCCGAAACGAGGAGGCCAGGCAGGGAAGGGCGAGGCCCCGGGGAGCGAGGGGGCGCGCCTGCCCCCCCCTGCTCCGGCAGAGCCCTAGCGGGTCTCCAGCCCGAGTCTGCGAGCAGACGGCAGCCTGCGTGGGCTGGTCAGACCGCTGCGCCCAGGCCAGCCGCCCGCACCAGGGCGTCGGGGCGCCCACGCCAGCCGCCCGCACCAGGGTGTCCCCACCAGGCCAGCCGCCCGCACCAGGGTGTTGGGGTGCCCAGGCAGCGCTGGGGCCCACAGGAACGGCTTCGGGTGCCGTCAGGCCTGGCCCTTCTCCCTGCCCTTTGCTGGTCACCCCGGGAGGGGGGTATCGGCAGGAAGAGCCGCCTGAGTCCCGAGTCTGGGTCCCCGAGTCCTGGTCCGGGCACCGTTCTTCAGGAGGGGACCCCCCTCCCCGCTCCCCTGGGGGAGTCACCCCGCGCTGCTGAGCTCGCAGCTGCGCTCTCGGAGACCCGCGCACCTGTGACCTGCCCAGTCTCGGATGTAAAATTCACTTTTATCAAACTCCTTTTTCAAAAAGATTTACTCATTTATGCACACAAGAACTGGGGTGTAGGCCAGGGCCTGGCCGGCGTCCGATGCAGGCTGCGGGGGCTGGCGACAGCTCGGCAGCGCGGAGACAGCCTGCGCCCCGGGGCCCAGCTCCTTCCTGATGGAGACCCTGACGGGCATGTCCAGCAGCTGCTCTCCTGCACCCCAGCCTCCTTCAGCGGGGCCCCGGACTCCCACACTGGCACCTCCGAGTCATGGAAGCCCCAGGCCCAAGCCCTCCTGTCCTGAGCCGACGCGGGCGCGGCGCCCTGGCCACGGCCCCTCAGCTGCCTTCGTCTGACCCGCCAGAGCTAGGGCCCAAGGCTCTGGCCAGGCCGACAGGGACACCTATGGCCACGGCCCTCCTGGTCATCCCGCTGACCTTTGGGGGACGCCGGCAGCCTGGTGAGCGGCAGGATTTCAGGAGACTCCAGGCCCTGCGGCCGAGCGCTCCGCGGAGAAGGCCATCCCCGCTAGCTTGGCGCTGTGGTCTTACGTGCTGACTTCGGGGTCACCTTGTCAGCTGGGCCTGGAGAGGCCCGTTCCCAGCCCGCCCTCCCCTGAGCCAAGTAACGGCTCTTGTGTGGGGGAGGGAAGCCACAGGCCCCCTCCCTCTTCCCCCAGTAGGCGACGTGCGCCGGACTCCCGCGGTCCCGCCGCGCGCCCGCGCCTGGGTTTGCCTTGAGCGCCCGGCGGGAGAACGGCCGCTCCTCTGGCGCGCCTCCCTAGGGAGCGCCCCTGGTGCGCTCCGTCCAGCCCTCCTCCCCGCCCTGCCCCCCGCAGCGGCTGCGCCCCCTCTCGACCCCCCGAAACTACGGCAGCGCCCGCGCCCCCGCCGCCCCCCGCCGGGTCCCCGCCCCTCCCGCGGCCCCGGCGCCCGCCCGGCCCCGCCCAGCTCACCTCGTGCCCGCCCCCGGCCCCTCCCCCGACCTCACCTGCGGCCGCTGCGGGGCGGGCCCCGGATGACAAAGCGGCGGCCGCGCTGCGGACCCGCCCCCCGCGCTCGGCGGGTGCGTCGGGCGCCCGGCGCGGCTGTTATGGAGACCCGCCGCGCGCGCGGGCGGCGATGATGGGGCGGCCATGGCCCGGGCCGGCGGCTGCTGCGCGGACGCGGCGGGGGCGCGGGCGGGGGCCGCGGGCCGGCCGGAGCCGGGGGAGCTGTCCCTGGAGGCGGTGCTGAAGGCCTACGAGCAGCCCATCAACGAGGAGCAGGCGTGGGCCGTGTGCTTCCAGGGCTGCCGCGGGCTGCGGGGCGCGCCGGCCGGCGGGCGGCGCATCCGGGACACGGCGGACATCCTCCTGCGCAGGGACGGTTCGGTCAGCGCGCGGCGGGAGCCCGGCGCCCAGGGTGAGGCGGGGCGTGGCCGCGCGGGGGGAGTTCTCGGGGGCCGGCGCCGCACCAGCTCTGGCCGGGGCGCCCCGTTCCGCTGCGCCTTTCCTCCGCGGGCGAGAGGCCCGTCCGGGCGGACCCGAAGCCCTGTCCCCCCATCCGGTGCCCCCTCCCCGCCCGGGCTGGGACCCACCTCCCTCCTCGCCCCCACCCCGTCTTCCTCCACCGGCCTGGCGGGGCTGCTCCTCCAGTCCTTCCCTCTCCCGGCCCCGGGCTCCTCCCCAGGCTGGGACACCCCCTTTCCTGGAGCCCGGCTGGACCCCGGAGCCCGCCGCTGCCCGCTGCGGTCTTTCCTGGGAGAGGGACTGGGTTGACGGCCGGCGCCTGCGGAGGAGTCCGCACCGCCCCGCCTCTCCCGCACGGCTCTCCCTGGGGGCTCCTCCCCTGGGTGGTGTGGCGGCAGGTCCCTGGGGGCTGCAGGACGTGCTTTGGAGGGAAAGACGCGCGTCCTCTGGGCCGTTCCCCGCGGGCGGGAGGAGGCTGCGCCCGGCCTTGCTGAAGCGCCACGACTTCCTGGAGAAGGAGACTCGGGACATTCCGGGCCCTGCTTGTTTTTCCTGCTCATATCGCCAATAATTAAGTTATTGAAAAGCATTTGAGGTGTGTTCAACATGGTGAGTTTTAGAGGATCACTTAGTCTCTCTTTGGAAAAAACCTCATTTTCTCCCCTGGAGAGCTGGGGTGCCGGGAAGGAACGTCTGATGCCACCCCAGGGCGGCGACCCGCCAGCCAGCACCGGGCCCGCGGAGCGTGCCAGGGGAGGGCTGGGCGCTGCCTGGGCACCGTCCAGCCCAGAGCTCGGCTTGCAGAATTGCTCACAGCAGGCACCGGCCAGGGCCTGCCTTGGCGGAGGGCTCTGGGCCCTGCCCCCGGGGCCAGCCCCCCACCCCACCGGAGCCTCCTGAGTTGCCATATTTTGCACAGAAAGCACCGCTGGGTGCCACAGCAGGGGCTGGTCACTGACCGGGTGCGGGGCCACGGCTCTAGGGCTGCGGGTCTGGGTCAGGGGTCGCAGCTGTGGGGCTGGCCGGTCTCGCGCACAGGGGCCCTTGCCCGGAGGCTGTTTTCCTCCCCTAACACCATCCCGGTGCCCTCTCCCCGCTGGGGGAGCCCCAGGCCCCTGTAAGGCGTAGCCTTGTAAGGCGTCCACCTGTCTGGGGCTCTGACTCTGAAGACGGGGATGCTGGCGGGGGCCAGCGGCTCGCTGCGCGCAGGGCAGCGCGCTCCGACGGCGGGGGCGTGTGGACGGATTTCTTTCCTGGGGCTCTGGGAAGCTCCCAGAGAGGCCCGGGCTCATCCTGCCCCGTCCACCCGTCCACCCCTGGGGGGGGCGCCTCCCCTGCCCACAGCTGCGCTAGAGCCAGCCGCAGCCCTCTCCCATCATCCCCCGCGGAGCTGCCGTGACGTCTGACCCGTTTCATTTCCGAGTCGGCGTGCTCTTTGGTTCCTCTCCATAAACTCGCCTAGTAAAGACGGGCGGGGGCGGGGCCCTCCAGAGGTGAGGAAAGTGGACGCCCTGGGCTCTGGTCTGTCCTCGCCCAAGGCCGGTGAATCAGCGAGAGCCAGACTGGTGCCCCCGGGCCGCTTGTCAGCCTCCCTCCGGCTGATGGACCGCGGCTGGGAGGGTGCCCGCGGCCCGCTGTGGGGAGCAGGCGGTCCCCCCAGGTGGCGCTGCTCAGTCTCAGGGTTAAGCAAGTTAATCAACGACTGCTTAAAATAACTAAAAATCAATGTGGGGTGGGGAGATAAAAAAAAAAAATCAGCAGAGCTGCCCTTGGGGGCTGCCCTTGGCTTGCAAGGGGCAGGTCTCCAGTCTGAGGCCAGGCGCAGCACAGAGCTGCCCTGTCGGGAGCGGCCCCTGCGCAGTCGGAGACCCGGTTTTGCTGTGTTCTGTTTCGCGGCCACCCGTGGCGCCCATCCTGCCCCAGCCCCGCGCGGGAGTGTCCGCAGGGAGGCTTTCTGCACGGCCACTGGGACAGGCACGTCCACGCTGCCTTTTTAAAGTGGGGAAGCGAGCTAATACGGGAAGTTACTTTTAAGAGGCCATTTTAGTGCCTCCCGAGGGGGAAGGATGTCTTCTCTATCTGCCCAGGAGACCCCGGTGGCCTGGGCAGAGCTGACCCTGCCGTGGCAGGCCAGCCTTGGGTGGCCTCGGTGCCGGCCAGGCCCTCCAGAGACTCGCCCAGCCAGGGAGGCTCCGGGAGAGGGCACTGGGCCAGCCCTGGGGACCCCTCCCCGCACCAGCCCCCCAGGGCCAGGCCGGGCCTCCTACCCTTCACACCCCACCCTGCACCGCCCCACTTTTCTGTCGCTCCTGCCTTCCGCGCTTCACAGGCCTAGTCTTCACGCTGGCCACCTCCCGAGGGGAGGGGCCTGCACCAGGTCACACCCGCCCCCCAGCTGTCCCTGGGCCCCGGCTGAGAGTGGCCTGTCCCTCTGGGCGTGGAGCTGCCCACGAGCTGCCACCTGAAGCCCCTTCCCCCGCTGTCCCCAAGCCCGGCGGTGCTGGCGGGAGCTGAGGTCCGGCCCCAGCCCCCCAGCCCCAGGCCCTGGCCGGCACCCCAGCGAGGCTTGTCCTCTTCTGTCTGGCACAGCCGCTGGGCCAGTGCCCAGCAGAGGGCGCCGTGGCCCCCTGGCTGGGTGGGCCAGCAGAGCCTGGGGCGCCGTCCTTCCCGGGCTGGCACAAGGGGGCCGGGGCCTCGCGGGTGGCCCCCACTGCAAGCTTCCTACTGGCCTTTAGCTCTCGACGGCGTCTGCAGGGCCGCGGGCAGCCGCGGGCGCCGGGGGGGGTCCTGACCCAGGGGCCACACACTCATGGCTGAGGCTGTCCTCCCTGTCCTCGCCTGGACGCCTGCCCTCCTGTCGCCCGCTGGGCCGGGGCTCTGCTCTCGTGAGCAGGCCGGAGTGACATGCTGGGCTGTCCCTCAAGTCCGGGGGCTGCGGGGCACAGGCTGCCGCCTGGACCCCGCCCAACCGTGTCTGGCTTTGCGCTCACACCCAGCCCAGGCAGCCCGCGGCGTGGGTCGGGCAGTGCCGGCCTGTGACCGCAGCCCTGGCCACGTCCTGGGCGGCAGCAGGCCCGGGCAGGATGGAGCCAGCAGGCGGAGGGACGGCTCAGGAGGACCCTGGGCAGCTGGGCTGTGCCCCCCCGCCCCTGCAGAGCGCTGTGGCCTCGCCGTTGGGCGGCCGTCTCCCTGGCTCTCCCTGGGGGGCCTGCAGCAGCGCCCGGGTGTCGGGTGAGGGGAGAGGCCGCCTCTCCGGAGGGACACCTTTGACCCGGCACTGTGTTTGCCAGACACGCCCGGCACCCCCGCGGCCCGGCCCAGACGGGGAGGTGGCGCTTGTTTCCGGGGCGAGCGGTGACTGGCGGCCATGCAGGCGGACCAACCCCTCGCAGCGCCTGGGCCACTACGCGGGGAGCAGAGTGGGAGCCTGGAGGGGCAGCTGCGCGGTTCTGGAGTCTGTGCGCCCCTGGGGGCCCCCCACAGGCCAGCGTGGAGCCCCCCGGGGGACCCTGCCGGCAGCACCCGACCGCTCAGGCAGGGGCCCCTGTAGTCCCAGGGACCTCTCCCAGGGGGCGCTGCAGGCCCCGTGTCCCAGGGTGCGGCGCCTCTGGACGGACTTGGAGGAGGAGCCCCGGGAGCCGCTGCGCAGAGGGCGGTGCCGGGCACTGGGCAGCTCGGGCGGGGCCTGGCGGCCCTGGGTGGCCCCGGTTCTGTGAGGCGCCAGGCCCGGCCGCAGCGGCGGGGTCTTCGCCCCGACAAACACGTGGGGCTCCCAGGAGTTGCTGGACGGCCCGGGAGCCCCCGTGGGGCGCGTCTGAACACGGGCACTGGCCAGGACACTGCAGGGCTGGGGCCCGTGTCCGGCTGTGGGGGCGGCGGCCAGGGCTCCGCTGCCCACCCCTGGGGGTGCGCACGACCCGGCATCTCACCCCACTGCTCCGCGCAGTGCAGGACACGCTGCCCGCTGATGCTGCCCAGCGGGTGGACCGTCCCCCTTCCTTTAATGGGCCAGCCAGACGCAGACCTTGGTCTCTAGCGATCTTCCTGCTCCTGATGGCATTTGGAAAGTACCTGCAGAGTCAGCAGGTTTCTTAACGGAGAATTTCGTGGGTTATGCTGTTTTATGCCAGAAAGGCTCTGAGGCGCCCTCTGCTGCCGGCCTCGGCACGTTCTGGGGTCCCAGCTTGGCCTCAGCCCTCACCCCACTTACAACTGAGTATCTGGGGCACCCTCTCCCCCCCCAGGCCTCCCCTGGACACGGACCGGCAGCCTGCCCCCAGCCAGGGGCCACACCTAATGCGGATGGACAGTGGGGCTGGCTTGGCGCCTGCGCTTCAGTCGGGATTGACTCTCTGACAGAGGGACAGTCTGGGGGCCCCCAAATCCAGGGTGGCGGCCAGAGGCTGACTTGTGCAGCTCAGGTGCTGGACCCTGGAACAAAGCCTGCGCCTCTTTTGAGACAGGCTTACCCCCCCCACCTGTGACTCGTGGGTTTAGCCCAGGCGGGTCCAGGCTCTGCTCACCTGCAGTGCGCTTCACCTGCCTCCAGCCACGGGGGCGTGGCCTGCAGCCGTGGGGCGGGGCCTCCAGTCAGGGGGGGGCCTGCAACCACAGGGAAGGGGCCTGCAAACCCAGCGTCGGGCTCAGCCAGAGTTTGTAGGTGTCTCAGCAAGCGACTGGTGGCACGGCCTCCTGTGGCTCTTGGGGTTCAAGTGGAGACTCTGGGGTGCCCTGTGGCTTTGAGGAGAGGCGAAAGCGAAAGCGCCCTGACTGTCCTCCCCTACTGTTGCAGAGCCCACAACCATGGTGGTGTGGCCGGCCAGTGCTGAAGCCCAGGTAGGTCAGAGCAATTTTGGCCTTCGCTTGGCAGTGTGGCTGGTGGCTTTTTTTTTTTTTTTAAGATTTATTTGATTTATGCATGCAAGAGCTGGGGTGCAGGCCAGAGGTTGGAGGTGAGATGAATCCCCAGAGACAGAGTGGGGAGCAGAATAGGAGGATGCACTGAGATACACTGCGAAGGGGACAAGCGGGGGGATGGGGGGGTCTGCTGCCCCTGTGGGTCAGCCCCTGGCCAGGTGTCGGACTCAGGCCGCAGCAGCCGCCGCCCGCGCTGAGACTGACCCCTGCGCCCCGGGTGGGGGGGCCCTGGCTTGTGCCTCACAGTGCAGAAGGCGGAAGGGCTGAGGACACTTTCTGCTCAGGGGCGCGTGGGGAGACAGCACGGTGCTCCCCTCGGGTGGATGGCTGGGGTGCAGAGCAAAGCCCCAAAGCCCAGGGCACTCCTCCCACCCCGCACTCAGACCCCAGCCGCCATCGCCTGCGTGGTGTCGCCCGGCATCCCGGGGTACCGTTCCCACCTCCTGTACCCCAAGGGGGCCCGCGGAAACATTTGCTAGGCTGTGGCCATCCGGCTGCCCAGAGGCCCCCGGCCCCGCCCAACGGGGCACCTGACCCAGCTGCTGCCACTTCAGGGCCCTCCCCCCACCGGGCTCCAGGCTGGCCCATGCTGTGTGCCGGTAGCTGGGCAGGCAAGGCCGGCGGCCTTCACGAGACTGGCCAGCTGCCCCGTTGCCTCCCCAGGGAAGCAAGTGCCATTCGCCTTAGGAGGCGTCCAGGCCCTGGGCTGGCCACGGGGAAGCGCTCAGCCCCGGACCAGACAAGGGGCGGGCGCTGGAGTTAGCCTTCGTGCTGGGCTGCTAGCTCAGGCCAACACCTGGAGGGACGAGATGGGGTCTGCCCTGGCTGGGGGGCACAGAGATCTCTGCTGATGGCTCAGAACCAGAGGGGCAGCCCCCTGCTCTGGGTCGGGAAATGGTTGAATTTGCGTGGACTGTGGCCAGACCCCCACCCGAGGCTCCTTATGGCCTCTGGAGACCCCCGGAGCTGCACACACCTCACCAGCACCTCAGAGTCCCTGTAGGGCACCAGCAGCCCTTGGCCTCAGCCTGGCCCCTTCCCCGCGGGCCTCCTCTCCCCCGCCTCCCCGTGTCCAGCCTGGCGTCTGACCGGGGCTCCATGTGAGGGGGGTCCCTGAGGGTAGAGGCCTGGGCGCGGGGCCCATGCCCAGCTCTCCTTCCTCCTGGCTGGTCCCCTGGAGAAGGGGAGGGGTGCCTGCTGGCGGGGGCCCGCGGGAATATTCTCCACAGCGCTGTTGGGGGGGACTGGTGTCCGCGCAGGCTTGGGGTGTCCCCGCTGTGCCCTGCGCTGCGCCCAGCCTTGCCTCACAGTGACTGGCCCGCAGATGGTGCAGTCCCTGGGCTTCGCCATCTACCGCGCGCTGGACTGGGGGCTGGACGAGAGCGAGGAGCGTGAGCTCAGCCCGCAGCTGGAGCGGCTCATCGAGCTCATGGCTAACAACGACGTTGACGAGGGCGGCTGCGGCGCGGACGAGGGCTACGGCGGCCCTGAGGAGGAGGAGGAGGCGGAGGGCAGCCCGCGCGCCGTGCGCACCTTCGCGCAGGCCATGCGCCTGTGCGCCGCGCGCCTGACCGACCCCCGGGGCGCCGCCGGGCACTACCAGGCCGTGTGCCGTGCGCTGTTCGTGGAGACGCTGGAGCTGCAGGCCTTCCTCGCCCGGGTCCACGAGGCCAAGGAGGTGAGCCCGCGGGAGTCCGCGGCGCGGGTGGGGAGCAAGGGGGGCCGCGGGAGGGTGGGTCCCGGGAGGCGGAGCCCCTAGGGCGGCACTCTCAGGGACCACCCACCACGCCTCGAGCCTTCTGACACAGCCACCACCTGGCCAAGACCACCTTCTGGCCTGGAGCTGGGCTCAGCGCAAAAAGTAACCGCTTCCCGGTCCTGACCTCACTCCTCTTGCCTGGAAGACTGTTTCTGACCTCCCTGCCCCTGTCCTATCTGCAGAGGGGGCGCAGCTCTCGGGGTGCTTCCCTCTGAATATAGGTGCTGAGGTAGCCCCCACTCTGACCTCGGACGGCAGGAGAAGCCCTGCAGGGGAGGGGCGTGGGTGCGGAGCCCCTGCCCGGCCCCTGGAGCCCCGCCCCCGGGAGCCCTGCCTCCGGGAGCCCCGCCCCCGGGAGCCCCGCCCCGGAGCCTCACCCCCGGAGCCCGGTCTCCTAGAGCCTCAGCACAGCGGGCCCTGCCGCCCAGCTCCGGCGGGGCAGCCCTGTCACAAAGCACGTGCCTGTGCCTGTTCCCTGGATTTCCCGAGTACCCAACCCCTCAGCCAGCCGCCCTCCCACCCCTAGCAGCCCCTGTTCATTCGCCCACCCATCCCCCTTCCATCCGTTATTCATTCATCAACCAACGTGACCCAGCGTGTGCCGCTTCTGCTCGGACCAGGGGCCCCCAAGTGAGAAAACCCCACATGCGCTCCCAGACCTGGCCCCGGGCAGCGAGCAGAGTGGACAGGGCAGGCGCCTGTGGAGCAAGCCGTGGGCGCCCCCAGAGGGTGGGGCCGTGGCCAGCCAGAGGCCAAGAAAGCGGGGTGCCAGGGAGCCCCGTGAACTGGGGTGGGGGCGGTTGGGGGCAGACGGGGGAGGGGCTTCCCACCGACTGGCCGCCTGGAGGCGTGGGCCTCATGGGGTGTGGGGGCTGCAGGGCTCTGCCCCCCTTCTCCTGGGCCCAGGCCCTCCAGCCCGATGAACACGCGGGGGCTGGGCTGGGGGCCTCGGGCGGCTCCTGGCCTGCGGCGCCTGCTGCTGGGGGCCCTGGTCCGGGAGGAGGCGAGCCTCCCGGAGGCTCCAGGCCCCAGGCTAAGCTGCCCCCAACGCACAGCCCCACCCAGTGCCCCGCCCACGTGCCCCCAGCGGGGTGCAGGGGAGATGGCCACCTGCCTGGCTGGCCAGGGGGCTCCTTCCCATCGCCCGCCCCCTCACCCAGATGCTGCAGAAGCTGCGGGAGGAGGAGCCGCGGGCTCAGGAGCCGCTGGCGGAGCTGGACCACCTGGGGCACACGGACTGGGTAAGGCCCCGCCCCGCCGGACGCTGGCCGCCCGGAGCCCGTCTATGGGCGCTGAGGCGCTTTCCCGTCTCGGGCCAGACCCGGCTGTGGGTGCAGCTGATGCGGGAGCTGCGGCACGGGGTGAAGCTCAAGAAGGTGCAGGAGCAGGAGTTCAACCCGCTGCCCACGGAGTTCCAGCTCACCCCCTTCGAGATGCTCATGCAGGACATCCGCGCCCGCAACTACAAGCTGCGCAAGGTCATGGTGAGCGGCGCGGGGTCGGGGCGCCAGGGAACTGAGGGGGCGGGCCCCCGCGGGGTCACGGTGAGCTGGGGGGCCTGCTGGGGCCAAGGGGGTTCTGCTGGGGTCGGGGAGGGCCCCGCAGGGTCACAGTGAGCTGGGGGTGCCCGCTGGGTCGGGGGGCCCCGCTGGGGTCATGGGCAGCTGGGCATGCCTGCCGTGGTCCCGGCGGCGGGGAGACTAGTGACCCCTCCTCTGTGGCCCCAGAGGGCCTGCTCAGGTGCAGCCCCTGGCCGGCCCCAGCCGCCGGCCGACAGGAGCGGGGGGCGGGGTCTGCGCCGTCTGGAGACTTGGGGCGGGAGCTGCGTCCACCCCTGGTCCTGCCCCGGGCACTGCGCTATGCGTTTGATGCCGTTTCCCTGGGAGCCTCGAGGCCACTGCGGCGGGGCTCAGGCCACCTCGCCCGCAGGTGGACGGGGACATCCCGCCCCGAGTGAAGAGGGACGCGCACGAGCTCATCCTCGACTTCATCCGCTCCCGGCCGCCGCTGAAGCAGGTGCCAGGGCCCCACGGGCAGGCAGGGGTCCCCACCGCACCCCAGACACCAGCCCAAGGGCCGCCCTCTGCTGTGCGCCCCCTCAGCTGGCCCACAGCCCCCGTCTGGGCACACAAGGCCCCCGCCCACAGCCCCCTCCTCCGCCCGCGGCCCACAGCCCCCGCCCCGCCGCCCCTTCCCACCGGCCGCGGTCTCGCAGGTCTCGGAGAGGACGCTGCGGCCCCTGCCCCAGCAGCAGCGGAGCCTGCACGAGAAGATCCTGGAGGAGATCAAGCAGCAGCGGAGGCTGCGGCCGGTGGGGGCCGAGCGCTGGGGCTGCCGGGGTGAGCGAGCGGGCCCCGCCCCGCCCCGCCCCCACGCCCCGGCCCCGCCCTGCGCCCCTCACTAGCCTGTCCCGCGTGCGCAGGGTTTGGCTCCCTGCCCTGCATCCTCGACGCCTGCTCCGGGGGCCTCCCGCCCACGTCCTGCACCAGCCTGGCCGCGGCGGATGCCCGGGGCGGCCCCCAGCGGCCTCGGCCCCGGGTCCTGCTCAAGGCGCCCACCTTGGCGGAGATGGAGGAGATGAGCACCTCCGAGGTGAGGGGCGTCCTGGCGCCGGGCTGGCGGAGCGCGCCAGTGTGGGGCCGCCATGGTCGGGGCCTCGCCCATCTCGGTGGTCCCGGGGCGCGGGGCGGTGCTGGGTGGGGGTGTCCCCGGGCAGGGTCGCTAGTGGGCCCCACCTCGGGGCCTCGGGCCCACCGTGGACTCCCTGTCCTCGCACTGGCCCTCCCCAGACTGCCCTGAGGCCTGGAGGGGCTCGGCTCTGTCCCGGGGGCAGTGGGCCCGGCGGTGGGGGCAGGCGGTCAGAGCAGGCGGTCTGCTGTCCGCAGGAGGAGGAGTCCCCGTGTGGGGAGGTGGCGCTGAAGCGGGACCGCTCCTTCTCGGAGCACGACCTGGCCCAGCTCCGGAGCGAAATGGCCGCCGGCCTTCCACCGGCCCCCGAGCGCCCGGGAGGGCCAGAGCCGACCTGGCCCCGAACAGTCAGCGCCCACGCCTGGAGACCCGGCGCCCAGCAGCAGGGCAAGTCCGACCCCTTGCGGCCTGGGCCGGCCCAGTGGGAGACCCCTGGTGGCCGCCTCTCCGTGAACTCAGACGTTTGGATCCGGCGGGGTGGTCACTGCAGAGGGGCAGGCGTAGAGGGGCGGCCGGGGCCGGGCAGGTGAGGGAGGACGGAGGAACAGGCAGATGGACAGAGGGAGGACGTCCAGCCCCGCCCTGCCCTCGAGGTTGCCCAGGAGCCTCCCCTCTTGGGGGGAGGGGTCACACCGGGTCATCATGGCCACTCTGGGGAGCCCCCAGCTGCCCCCCAAGACTCAGGAACCCATGGTGGCAGCGTCAGTCGGGGGGCTTAGAGGGGGACGCCCACCGTGCCGGCCTCCCGCCCTGCCCAGCGCGGCTGCTCCCGCCCCCCACGGGGCTTACACAGACCCCCTGGGCTGAGCCCCAGGTCTGGGCTGCCCGCGCCCTGCCAGGTCACCCTCACACCCTGTGTCCCCCTGCAGGCCTCCCCGCTGTGGGCATCCAGAGAACCCCTGACCCCCAACCCCCACCCCGTGGCCACCGCAGTGCTGGGGAGACCAGGATGGAGGCCGCGACAGCCCCCGACGCAAGTCACCGCTGGCTGGTGAGTGACGGGCACTGCTGGAGTGGATCCTGGAGGTGGGCAGGGCCTGTGATGTGGGCGAGGCCTGTGGTCGTGGGGTGGGCGGGGCCTGCGGTGGGCAGGGCCCGTGGACTTGGGGTGGGCCGGGCCCAGGCCCAGTGGACTTAGGGGCCTGGGCGAGCAGACAGTGCCCCGCCTGCCAGGAGTTCAGCCACCCCGCGGAGAGCCTGGCCCTGACGGTGGAGGAGGTGATGGACGTGCGCCGTGTGCTGGTCAGGGCGGAGATGGAGAAGTTTCTGCAGCACAAGGAGCTCCTCAGCGGCCTGAAGAAGGGGAAGGTGAGGGCGGCCTCGGCCACTTCCTTGCGGGCGGGTGGGCGGGCAGTGGGGGGCAGGACCCTGCCGGGCCCTGCATGGGGGGCTCAGGCGGCCCTTTCTCCGCAGATTTGCTGCTGCTGCCGGACCAGGTTCCCGCTCTTCTCCTGGCCCTCCAGCTGTCTCTTCTGCAAGAGGTGAGCCTGCGGGCCTGCGTGGGGGCGGGGGCCGGCGCCCGCTGGCCAGGCCGTCTGGGGCGCTCCCCCATGGGACGCCGCGTGCGCGAGCCGCGGGCCCCGAGACGCGCCCGTGCAGTGCGCGCAGAGTTTCTGGGTCACTTGATTTTAGCGTTAACATCTGAGGGGCTGCGTTCCTGGAGCCCTGCTGAGAGGGGGGATTGGGGGGCCTGGCGCAGGCCCAAGCTCGCTGATGCCACGCCTGCCCCTGCAGGAAGGGCTGGGGGGGGAAGGGGCGTCCTGAAGGAGCTGGTCACCCCGAGGTCTGGCTTGTTACGTAGACAAGCCCAGCCCAGCGCGCCCCAGTCCAGCGCGCCCCAGCCCAGCGCGCCGACTGAGCCTCACAGAAGGAACCAGTGGCCCTTACCCGTGGCCAGTGGGAGCCACCAGGCCCCCACCCCCGGGGCCGCTGCCCCCAGCCCCGCCCGCGGTGGGCCGCAAGCACCCAGCCCTGCCTCCCCGCGGCCACTGCGGGACAGAGCTGGAAGAGGGACGACATCCTGCACCAGGAGGGAGGCTCGGCCCAGCGGAGCTCCTCAGAGGGGCGCAGAGAGCCGGTCGGGGCCGCCCAGCGAGGCCAGGTTGGGGTCGGCGGCAAGGACAGGGGCGGTCTGAAGCATGAGACCTGGAAGACGTGAGGGAGACGCAAGCCACACCCAGGAGCGGCGCTGGCGTGAAAGAACATGAGGGACAGCTGCCCCACGGGTGCGCCTTCCGCCCCCCGAGACAGGGGGCCTGCCCCGCAGGCTGCTCCTCGCTTACTTTTTAAAGGTTTATTGATGCACACCAGAACTGGGGTGCAGCCAGAGGTGTGGGGGTGAGAGGACTCCCCAGAGACAGAGTGGGGGAGCAGAACAGGTGGATCCCCTGGAACCCACTGCTGAGGGGCAGCGGGAGACAGGGGAGGTGTGCTGCACCCTGGGGTCAGCCCCCCGGCCGGGGATGGGACTCAGGGGAGAGGCTACAACCGCTTCACGGCTGACTCTAGCCCCGTGCCCCAGGGGGCCCCAGGCTGTTCTTCCGGTGGCAGGCGGCTGGAGCTGCGCTGGAGAGACTCCGGCACCTCGGGCCTGCAGGCGGTCTGGGCCTGCGGAGAACACCCCGCACGCGCCGTCGGTGACGCTAGCAGAAGGCAGTGACCAGCGGGGGCCGCCCGAGGCTCCCCGCTCCCTCAGAGACTGGGGAGGCCAAGGAACTAGACAATTGGCCTTTCCCACAAACCCGACAAGGTGGCGCGCAGCCCGCGGGTCAGGGGCCTCAGGGTGGGCGCCGGGTCCGGGTCGCACGACGGCGCACGGGCAGCGGGTGTGAGCAGCCGACCCACCGTGGGATGTCCTTGCTGAGGACGAGCCTCCCGCGCCGCAGTGGGTGTGGCGGCCTGTGCTAATGGCGAGAGGGCGCACCCTGGACAGGAGCCGGGAGCCGGGAGCCGGGTCCTCGCTCCAGTTGGGAAAGTGTGGGGGGGAGGGCTGGCGCCAGGGCTGGCCGGAGGTGGCGTCTGCGGGCCGCTGTTCGCTGTTCCCAGCTACAGTGTGTTTCTGACATCGGGGGTTAAGGGCGGCGCTGCCATCTCACACTGGGCCCCTGGCCGCTGTCCCGGAGGCTGCAGGCCCAGACCCTTGGGAGGAGGACGGAGGCCGCCCTCAGCAGCGGGGCTAGCGGGGCCACTGCAGGGCGCTCCCAGGGCGCCCGCGCTGACTTTCTGCCTTCCCTTCCAGGGCCGTGTGCAGCTCCTGCAGCGTGAAGGTGAGAGCACGCGGGCCTGTCCTGGGGTCGGGCAGGTGGACGGTGTTTCGCTCGCCATGTTGGGGGCCGGTGCAGGGCAGGCCACACCTGCTGGAGCCCCGCCCCCCCACGCAGCATCAGGGCGCAGGGCCGGGTGTTCCGGTGGCACCAGCTGGGGTGCACAGGGTGGGCGGGGACACTGAGCAGGCGTCACTGGCTGCCTGGAGGAAGCCACACTGCCCAGGCGGGAACTTGACCAGTTTTCAAACCTCACTTGAGGGTTAGTGCCAGACCCGAGGTGCCTGCGGGTGCTGCCCCTGGGCCTTAGGCCCCGTGCGCTGCCCCGGGTGGGCCAAGGGCGCCTGCGCAGCGCCCCACCGGCCCGACGCGCTGCCGGCGGCTCCGGCTGCTGCTGTGTTGCAGATGAAGATGCCATCCAAGAAGCTGGCGCACATCCCGGTGTACGCGCTGGGCTTCGAGAGTCCCCCGAGGGCGCTGCCTGCGGCTAGGGCCACGCCGACGATGCAGAGCAGAGATGCCTTCCAGTAGGTGCCACCCCACCAGGATGCCCCTGCGGGCTCAGGCCTGGGGGCTGGCGGTAGCGGGGGCTCCCCAGGGATGCGCGAATGCAAGGCCATTGTGAGACACAGAGTGTGGGGGGCACTTCGGCAGCGTTTCAACCCAGCCCGCGGAGGGGGTGCGGGCGCGCGCTGACGGCCTCTCTCGCAGGTCCCCGCAGGCGCCGCGCGTGGAGGAGGAGTTCCCGCACATGTATGCGCACGGCTGCGTCCTCAAGGACGTGTGCGCCGACTGCACCCGCTTCGTGGCCGACGTGGTGCGCTCCAGCCGCCGGAGCGTGCACGCCCTCAATGCCTCGCCGCGCCGCGCGCGCCAGAGCCAGTCCCTCTATGTCCCCCACACCTGGACGCTGGACTTCCAGTGACCCGGCCGGGGCCTGCACGGTGGCCAGGCCTCCGAGGGGAGCCGGGCTGGTCCTGGGCCAGAGAGACCCCCAGCGTGCATGTACATATATACAGATAGATGCGTTTATACACCACGCGGAACCTGTGTCTCTGTCTGCGCTTCTGCCGCCAGGTGCATTTGGGGTCGGGTCGCTAGGCTTCCGCACCCCGGTGTCGGGCGGGGGTGGTGTGGGAAGGGGGACAGGATGCGAGAAGGTGGGGCCCTTCTGGAGAAGACCCTGCTTTGGTTTATTTTCATCTCTGTCGGGATGAGAACCTGGAGGCGCCCCACTCCTGGGTGGACGGTCAGGTGGGACAGGACGCTCAGACTGCGAGTGAGTGGAGCCCCCGGTGGCCCACAGGCTCTCAGTGGCCACACAGTTTTGGGGGCGCCTGGGAGCACCCCAGGCCTCCCACGGCACACGGGGGTTCGAGGCTAAGCCGGGCCGCGAGTGCCCGTTCACGCTCTCAGAGGCTGGGGCTGGCGTGGGTACCTGGCCACCCGCGGCCTAATAAAGTCGGCCACAGTCTCCCACCTATGTGGAGGGCGGAAGGCCATTCCGCCACGTGGCCGGTGACCCAGCCCACAGCAGCCCTGCTCCTGTCCTCTGAACCCAACTGGCGGTCGGGCTGTCCTGGTCTTGCGGCCAGCAGGGCTGCATGGGGGCCAGCGAGTGGGATGCCTGCTCCCGCCCCGGCGGCCTGGAAGACCCCTGGCCTCACCCCCCTGTCCCTGTCTCTCTTCTCCAGGGGGGTGGCCCCTCGGGGTTCGAGCAGTGTGGGTAGCCCCCCCTGCTCTTCAGACCGACCAGAGGGCCACCTGTGCCCAGTGGTGCGTCACCGTCATTAGTGTGGAAGCAGGTACACAGAGCGGGAGGAATTTGGCTGAGGATACAGAGCTGGCCAGGAACCCCCACCTGGGGCCTGGGGAGGGGGCGGGACGCGGCTGGAGGCCTGCGGGAGCTCGGGGGTCTGCGGGAGGCCGCCTCCAGACTCACAACTAGACCCGCCAGCGAAAACAGCCCGCTCCGCGCATCTCTTCCGGGGGTCCCTGCGGACGCAGAGCAGCTATGCTTGGGGGCCCGACTCAGGGATCTGAAGCCGCGCACTTCCCGGTGCCCCATGGCTGCTGCCTGACCCAGAGCAGAGAGCCAGCCTGAGCCCCCGCTGCCTGGCACAGAGCAGAAGCTGGAGCGAACTGCTGGCGCCTGACCAGGGCGACCCTGAATCTGCTGGACAGGCGCTGAATAAGCAGCCTGAGCCGCCCCCGCCCGAGCCCACCCTTTAGTAGCTGGCTTGGGGGTGAGTAGCCAGAGCTGGTGGACAGGTAGGGGCCTGCGGCAACAGCACCGTGCCAACCAGCCGGTGTCCAGTATTTTAAAATCCAACAGCTGACGCGAGTGCTATCCAGACAGCTCCCACCCTAGGCTGGGAGCACGGAGCTCGAGTCCCTGAGGCCACGACCACCTGGCCCTCCTCCCCTCCGGGGCCCTTGACAGCGGCCCAGGCCTCTGAAGTCCTCGCAGGGCGCAGCGCACGCCCGGGCAGTGCAGGGCGCCGGGCAGGGTGCAGCGCACCGGGGCGCCCTCGTGCCAGGGGCCCGCACCTGGAGCGGGCAGTGCGGGCGCTACCCTTTCTCCCGGCGCGTTTTAACTCCCGGAGAGCCTTCCAAAGCACGCCCTCATTTATTCCTTCACCGTAAGACTCCCCGGAAGTCCCATGGCGAGAGCAGCGCTGTGCCCCCGCGCCCCTCGGCCCCGGCACGCCCCCGCCCGGCGGCCCCGCGCGGAGCGCCGGGTCGCGCGAGAATTCGCCTGACTTGCCACACCTTCTTTGACGCATCGAGGACGGAAAGGAAGTTCCGGAGGGCCGCAGCGCGCAGACGCGACACGCCAGCCTCGCGCCAGCGCGCCGCCAGTGCGCAGGCGCGCCGGCCGCGGTCCCCGCTGCTCTTCCTTCTCCGTCTCCGGGCGTCAGTGGCCGTTGGGCCCTATGTCGCGCCGGGCCCTCCGCAGGCTGAGGGGGGATCAGCGCGGGCAGGAGCCCCTCGAGCCCGGCGCCCTGCAGTTCGTCCTCCGTGATGACGATGATGCGGAAGAAGAAGCCCCGAAGCTGGAGCCAGCTGGCCGGCGCCCCCGGGGCTCAGAGAAGGAGGGCGTCCGAGTCAACAACCGGTTCGAGCTGGTGGGTGGAGGGGCGGCCGGGGTGGGGGCGGTGCGCGAGGCGGGTCCGGGGGGCGGGCCGCGACGTCACGAGAGGGGCGGGAGGCGCGTTTGCGGGGCAGTCCGTGACGTCACGGGGGCGCGGTGGGAAGGCGTGGCCACGACGCCGGGGGCGAGGCCACCTATCGGGGCGGGGCTTAGGCCGCCGTGGGGCGGGGCCACCCGTGGGGGCGGGGCCGCGAGTGAGGTCGCCCCGTGGAGAGCCCGGACCGCGGGGCGGGGCCTCGCGCCTGGTCCCTGGTCCCTGGTTTTCCTGGAGGAGCGTGGCCAGGCCCGGCTTCTGCAGGTTTCTGTCCTCACGGCCGGCCGGGACTCCGCGCCCCGGCGGGTGTTGGCACAGGGTCGCATGGGCGAACGCGAAGCCTTTGCAGCGCGGCTCCTCGTTGGTGCCCCACCCAGCCAAGCGCGGGTGTCGGGCGGCTCCGGGGTCAGGGGCGTGGGGGCCCGGACGTGGCGCCCAGACACCCTCGGTCGTGGACTTGCTTGCGCGCTGGAGCTGCGAGCTGAGGAGCCAGCCGAGTGTGGCCTGGAGGTGCTCACCCCGTCCAGGTGGCCGCAACGTTGGTCCTCGCTAGCCCTGCGGCCGGAGCCTCCGTGTCCTCCCACCCTGGGCCGAAAGTGACCCCAGCCCGGCTTCCACTGTTTCTGCCTCATTTTGCTCCAGGGCCCACTGTGGGCACCAAGGGGCGCGGCAGTCAGGCCCCTCCGACTGCTCTGCGCGGCCCGCCCCTCTGCAGTCAGAGTTCCGCTGAGGCCTGGTCAGTGGGCTCCCGCCTGGCCACGCCCGGGCCCTGGGAGGGGCGGCGAGTGGAGGCCTGTGCCGGCCGGTGCGGGTATCTGGCAGAGGCTGGTGGGCCTGCTGGGGTGTGGACGGCGTCCAGGCCGAGGGTCAGTGCAGCGTCTGCCCTGAGCTCCCGGCTCACGCGTCGGGCTCAGCGCCCGTCTCCCCAGCCGGCTGAGCCGGCCCGCCCTCCGCCGCCTCCGCGCCCCTGTCCGGCTGCAGGCACCCCTTCCCTGGCAGCGTCCCTGGTCTCCCACCCACATGCCGTCTTCCCGGAGACCACCGCCTCTGCCCGGCTTCACCGCCCGTCCGCCCCACCGCCTGGCCTGGGCCCGCCGGTGCCCTCCTGGCTGCAGCCCGGGCTCCTGCCCGCCGGCCGTCTCTCCCGCTGCCCCCAGTGCAGCTCACAGGCGGTTCCGGAGGCTGTGGGATTCCCGGGCCGGTACTTCCTCGCGCGGCCACTGCCATCTCTGGCGGGGGCTCTGGCTTTGCCGCCGCGGCGCAGCTGGGGCCAGCGCCGCCTCCATGGCGGCCAAGTCAGGGTTGTTGCCACGTCTGGGGTGGTCTGATTGCACCCCGGGATGTCCGTGGGGTTGGGCCCTGATGCGGGGCGTGGCCGGCAAGCTGGAGAGAGGCTCTGCGTGGCCGCTGGGGACAACGGCTGGCAGCGCCTGGGCCGGCCCTCTTGGTGGCAGGGCAGGTGCCTCCCCCGCGGGCAGTGTGGCTGCTCTCAGTGGTCTCCAAACCAGCTGCCCGGCCAGCTGCTTGCAGAGCGAGGGCGCCGACCCTTTCCCTGTGCGTCTCTTTCAGATAAACGTCGAGGACCTGGAGGAGGGGCCTGTGGCCAACGGGGAGCGGCCGGACGCGCAGTCCCCGGACGCCGCGGTGTCGGGAAGCAAGAGGAGGGCCCAGAGTGGCCGTGCTGAGCCCGGCAGGGCAGCCCCCCCCGAGCAGGTGACCTCTCTGTGCTGGAACTGAGTCCACCGGTGGACTGTCCGGTTACCCCGCATTTCCTCAGCAGCCCTGCGAGTCCATGCGAACCCCCGGGCTGGCTGGGGGTGCCCCAGGAGCCTGCGCCTCCCAGCTCCTGGCTGCACTCGGCCTGGGGGCTGGGCCAGGTGCGCGGCTTGAAGCCGTGTGGGCGGGTCTGGCCGGGTGGGGGCCTCGTCCCTGGCACGGGGGAGGGGCCTGCTGTCCACTCACTCGGCACAAGCTGCCGCGCGCTGCTGGCGTCTGGGCTAGGCCTCCGGCCAAGGGGACGCCGAGTGCTGTCAGAGCCTGACCGGCAGGGTGGTGGGGCTCCCCTGGGGAGGAGCGGGTCGCAGCGAGGGGCCACGGCTGACCGGGGGGTGAGGGCGGTGGCTGGTGGCGCTGCCGGGCGCTTCGGAGCTCACGGACGCGTGGGCAGGGGCCTGCACGGGCAGGGGCCTGCACCCAGGTCCCCAGGCAGCTGCCGCTGCGCCTCTGGTGCTGAGGAGTCTCACCGTCTCTCTCCACTGACCGGGACACGCTTCTCTTGTCAGCTGAGTGCCGGCGGCAAGCTCCGGAAGAAGAAGAAGAAGCAGAAGAGCAGGAGGAGCCCTGCGGGAGAAGGCTCGGTGCGTGCGGTGGGCTGGCCGGGTGCGGGCGGCGGGGCCGGGCCGGGTCCTGCTCCTCCCGTCAGCACCTCGCGCGCTCGAGGCCAGGGCAAGGGCTGACCGTGCGGGCCCGCTGCAAGCACCCAGGGCGGGTGTGCGCCTGGAGGCTTCTCCGCCGGAAGGGCCTGCCTGCGGGTGAGGCCCCGGCCCAGCCCGCGTCGGGTCATCTGTTCTGAGTCGAGGCTGCGGCGCGGCCACTCACGGGCCGCCTCCCCGGGGCGCTGCACACTGGCGGGCGAGCAGTGCCGTGGTCTCCATGGCAGTCAGTCTCACCGCAGCCAGCCGTGGCCGCCTTTGGGGTGGCGTCGGGGTGACGCGCGTTCCGGGCTCGCAGGAGGACGGGCTGGAGGAGATCGGCCGCGTGCTGGAGCAGCTGGACGGCGGCGGGGGGCTCCCACGGCCCGGCCCGCCCGCCCCGAGCGCCCGGAAGCACGTGCTGCACGTGGAGCACAGGTGCCCCCACAGCCCGGGGCGGCTTGTCCGGACTCCCGGAAGCGGGCGGGGGGCCCAGCTGGCGCGGGGTGGGCGCGGCCCTGAGAACCCCCTGGGCGGGTCTGTGGCCTTGGCGCTCCCGAGTCTTCGGGCGTGCTCAGGTCCCCTTGGGGTGTCCGATTTTTGATCTCCAGACACTTGAACCCGGACACGGAGCTGAAAAGATACTTCGGGGCTCGAGCCGTCCTGGGGGAGCAGCGGTAAGACCCGGCTCCAGGCCGCATGGGCCGCCAGGAGGCCTTCTGGGGTAGGCTGCAGGCTGCGGGAGTGACCAGGGCCGGCACCTGGGCCTCTGTGCGGTCACCCCCGGGGTCTCCTGACACCCCGTCACCCCCGGGGGCGTCCCGCGCCCCTGCCCTCTGGAGCCCTCGTCCGGCCTGCGCCCGCCGGTTCTGCTATGACAGGGGGTCTGGGTGCCCGCTGAGGACGCCTGCGACCAGGCCCTTCGCCGCCGCCGCCCCGTGCCCGCATCCTGGCCACGCAGCCTCGATCTCCGCATTGTCGCGCCCACGCGCCCGGAGTTGGGGCCTGGCTCGGCCTTCCCGGAGGTGCCCCCCACCCGGCCCCACGCCGGACTGGGCTTCTGGGCCTCAGCCGCTGGGTTCCGGCGCCCGGCCAGTCCCGCTTGCACCTTCCCGCCCCCACGGGGCTGACCTGGGCCTGGCTCTCCTGGGAGGCGGCCTGGGGGGCACAGGAGGGGCCGGGCAGCTCTGTGCCCTGGCTGGGCGACCTCCTCGCCACTCTCCTTCGCCGTGACCTTTTCTCCTTCTTAAAACCCCCGCGGCTCGGCTGAGGAGGGAGGAGACAGGCCCTCGCCCGGCCCCCGTGGCCTTGGGCTCCCACTGTCCCTCCACGTCCCCGTCCCCGCCGAGCTGCCACTTGTGGCCCGGGTCCGCCCTGCCCTCCGTGAGGTGCCTGAGGGAGCCGCCGCCTGCCCCCCGGCCCTGGCTTGGCTCTCAGGCGGGCAGCAGGTCGAGGAGCCGCTGACCCGGGCAGCAGGGGCTCTGACGCCGGCCAAGGACACACTGAGCCGGCCCATCCATGCCCCTCACCCGCGCACAGCCGCAAGGCCCCCGGGCTCGGGAACAGCAAGAAACGGGAGACTCGCTGAGGCCGCGGGGGCTGTGTTCCGGACCTACCGCCCCAAGACGGCGTCTTCCCACCCCGCGGCCTGGAGCTCCCCGCCGACCGCGGGCCAGACCCACCCAGGCGGCCGGGGACGCGGCAGGAGGCGCCGGAGCCGCCGAGACGCCAGCGCGGCCCCACGGGGCCCCTCAGGGCAGCCACAGCGGCCGCCTCCCGCTCGCCCCCTGCCAGGCTCCGCCGCTCGGCTCCTCGCAGAGCTCCGAACTCCCCCGGGGGTGGCGCTGGAGCCTCTCCAGGCCTTCTGAGGCCCCCCCAAAGCCTCCCGGGAGATCTGCGGTAGGGGCCGAAATCGCGGACCCCGGAATCCCTGAAGAGCCGGACACGCTGAATCCCGAACGCCAAATCCGGGGGTGCTCCTGCGGGCCCTTCTGTTTCTCATCGGAGCCCCCCATACCCCCTGCACGTCTTCCTGGGGCGCCCCGTCCTCACCAGCACCCCCCGGGGGTGCCCCTGCACCAGTCTCTGGCTTCAGCCCTGATCACACTGCGTCTCCTCTCCTAGGCCACGGCAGAGACAGCGCGTGTACCCCAAGTGCACCTGGCTGACAACCCCCAAGACCACCTGGCCCCGCTACACCAAGCCAGGTGAGGGGCTGCAGGCGCTAGCATGTGGGGGGCTGCCGTGGGCTTTCCCCGGACCCTGCCCCGGCAGGCAGTAACCTGGCTGCAGCGGCAGGTGCCATGGGGCGAAGCTCCATGGGCGCAGGTGTGGGGCCCAGCTGCGGGGCTGTGGAGGGAACCCTCGCCTCAGTGTCCCGGGCCCAGGAGGGCGTCCTCGGCGCTCTCTGCCTGCGCCCTTCTTTCCAGCAGACGCCCCGGCACGTGGGGGTGGTGTGGGGCTGTCGCTGGGACGTGAGCTGTGCCGCGGAAGTGCTGAGGGAGCAGGGTCCCCGTCGCTGGCCGGCCCGTCCTGGAGTCGGGCAGGCGCGGGGCCCACTCAGCCCCGGCAGGTTTGGCTCTGCGCGAACCCGGGGGCAGGCGCAGCCGCAGCAGAGGGGACCTCCGCAGCTGACGCGCCCTGCAGGTCTGACCATGCGGCTGCTGGAGGCCAGGAAGGGCCTCTCGGCCTTCACGTTTGAGCACAGCGAGGAGTACCAGCAGGCGCAGCACCGCTTCCTGGCCGCCGTGGAGTCCATGGAGCCCAACAATATCGTGGTGCGTGGCTGGGCCCGGCCAGGGACAGCCGCCGGTGGCTGGTGACGCTTGGGGGCCAGGCTGCGCCGTCCTGCCTGGCACCCAGGGAGCCCGGCTGACCCCTCGCCCCGCAGGTCCTGCTGCAGACCAGCCCCTACCACGTGGACTCGCTCCTGCAGCTCAGCGACGCCTGCCGCTTCCAGGAGGACCAGGAGATGGCGCGGGACCTTGTGGGTAGGCCCTGCCCCGCCGGCCCCCTCCCCCCGCTCCCCATCTCCAGGCACGCGCCTGGTGCGGGCGGCCTGGCCTCCGCCGCAGGACTGCCTCTGGGAGGTGGTCCTGGCCAGAGCTGGGCCCAGGCACCCTCCGCCTGCTCCTTCCGGGCTGGCCTTGCTCTGAGCTGCGGCGGGCGGCGGGCGGCGGGCGGCGGCGTGACCCTGAGTGTGTGGCCGCAGAGCGGGCGCTGTACAGCATGGAGTGCGCCTTCCACCCGCTGTTCAGCCTCACCAGCGGGGCCTGCCGGCTGGACTATCGCAGGCCCGAGAACAGGTGAGCGGTCGGGCTGCGTGGCTGCACATGGACAGCCCCGAGGGTCTCGGTCTGGTTCCTGGTGTTCTGACGGTGCCCTCGGCCTGGCCAGGGTTAGGGCGGCCCTAGGGCCCTGCCCACGCCCCTGCAGGGGCTCCTCTGGCCCCAGCCCTCAGCCCCTGCCGCCCCCGGCCTCTGGCCCCCCACTTCCCGGGCTTGTCGGCCACCCCAGTTTTCCCCAGCCTGGGCTGCCCAGCCCGAGCCCCTTCAGTGGTACACTGTACCCCAAAGGCAAGGAGGTGAAGGTTTCAGCTGAGAAACAAGCCTGGTTTTCTGTACATCCTTGTCAGTGTGAGGGAGGCAGCGTGGGCAGGGGGCAGCAGGAGGGGGACGCGCCGCGGACGCTGCACCGCGGACCCCGCTCACAGTGCGTCTGGGGCCCAGGAGCTTCTACCTGGCCCTCTACAAGCAGATGAGCTTCCTGGAGAAGCGGGGCTGCCCGCGGACGGCGCTGGAGTACTGCAAGCTCATCCTGAGGTGCGCCCCGCCCCGCGCCTGCCCCGCCCAGGGCCCCGCGCCCGGCCCCGCCCCCGCCCCCACGGCCCCGCCCCGCCCCACCCCCGTGCGCCGCCCACCGGGATTCGTCTCCTCTGCACCAAGCCTGGAGCCAGACGACGACCCGCTGTGCATGCTGCTGCTGGTGGACCACCTGGCTCTGCGCGCCCGCGACTACGAGTACCTGATCCGTCTCTTCCAGGAGTGGGAGGTGGGCGCCCCCGCACACGCAGGCCGCGGGGGCCCAGAGCCGGCGCGCGTGGCTGTCAGGGCCTGTGCGGGGTGTCAGCGACTGCCGCCCGGCGCGCTGCGTGGCTGCTGGCACGACCTACCTCAGGCCGCACCGCGCCCCTGCGTGTGGGGCTCCTGGTGCACGCCCAGCGGGGCCTGGGGGCGGGCTCCGTGGGGGTCGCCCGGGCTGCAGGCCAGTCCCATCCAGGAGAAAACTCGGCTGGCCGCTCTTTCTCGGTGGCAGGTGGAGAAAGCTGGGGGGCGGGACCGCCAGCGCCCACACTAGGAGGGCCCCCCTCCCGCGACACCCCGCAGGCTCCCTGCTGCCGCACGGCCCCCCACACCTAGGTCAGACCCAGACCTGGGGGACGCGGCCGTGGGGCCTGCAGACCGCTGCCCCGGCCCACGGAGCCCCACCTGCCACCTGCAGGCGCCCCGGAACCTGTCCCAGCTCCCCAACTTTGCCTTCTCCGTGCCCCTGGCCTACTTCCTGCTGAGCCGGCAGGCCGACCTCCCGGAGCAGGAGCGGGACGCGGCGCGCCAGCAGGCGTCCCTGCTGGTCCGGCGGGCCCTCACCATGTTCCCCGGAGGTGGGTGCCGCGGCGCCGCTCCCCTTGCGGCTGCTCTCGGGGCGCGCTTTCCCGCGGGCCAGCGCTGCCTGGAGGCGGGGCCCCTGGGCGGGTGCGGCCGGGGCGTGGCTCTGTCTTTGGCGCTCACCTGGGGGGAGTTCAGAGGTGGCCTCCCGGCGCCCCGCCCCCGCAGACGGCGAGGGGGCCGTGGACACAGGGTGCTGGTCTCCCGGCCACGGCTGCGGCGCCCAGCAGGACTGCTGTGACCCGCCCCTCCCCGGCCTCCAGCCCACCCAGCGCAGCCTCCCGGGCACACGCGGCCTGGAGGGGTGGCGCCTCCACTCCCTGCACCGCTGGCGGGTGGCTGGTGGCGCTGGGGGCCTGGGGCGGGCAAGGGCATGGGGCAGGCTGCGGCCCTGCTGCGGGGACCCGCGACCACCCCTCACCGGCCCTGTGGCCGCCCCACCTCAGCGGGCTGCGCAAGGGAGGGAGCGCGGGGCCTTGTCGGGGTGTCTGCACCCACTGAGAGCTGCCCGTGGGCAGGAGCCCGCTCTCGCCGTGCTGCGGGGCCCGGCCTGCCTGTGAGCAGGGCCCTGGGGGGTGTCGGCCCTGCTCGCCCGCAGCTGGCGGAAGGCGGCGCAGCCTTGCAGGGTTGGCGTCTGGGGCAGAGGCCCGGGCCGCTGCTGACCGCCCCTCCCTGCAGTGCTCGCGCCCCTGCTGGAGTGCTGCAGCGTGCGCCCCGACGCCGTGGTCGCCCGCCACCGCTTCTTCGGGCCTGACGCCGAGATCAGGTAGGGCCTGGCGCCTCCCGGCTGGGGGCCACGGCTTGGAGAGGGGCTCCCGGCCAGAGCCGGCCCCCCTTTCCTGCGGAGCCCTGGCCGGACGGGCGTGTACCTGCAGCCGCTGCAGACCGGCCGGGCCTGCCCTCCCTCCCCTTCCCCCGGCCTCTGCCCGCGGAGGGCGCCCTCGAGGGCCGGGGTGCTGACGGCCGCCCCCCGCAGCCAGCCCCCCGCGCTGAGCCAGCTGGTGAGCCTCTACCTGGGGCGCTCGCACGCGCTCTGGAAGGAGCCCGCCACCATGAGCTGGCTGGAGGAGAACGTCCGCGAGGTCCTGTGGGCTGTGGACTCCGGGGACCCCGCCGTGGAGGCCTGCGAGAGCAGGTGCGGGCAAGGGGGCGGGGCGGGGCGCGCGCGCGCTGACCGGTCGCCGGGCTGACCGCCCCCACCTCGGCCGCCGTCCCACCTCTCGCTCCCGCAGGCGGAAGCTGCTGTACCAGCGTGCGCCCAGGAACATCCACCGCCACGTGCTGCTGTCGGAGGTCAGGGAGGCGGTCGCCGCCCTGCCCCCGGTAGGCACTGGGAAGGGGCGCTTGTGGGGTCAGCCTCGGGCAGAGGCTGCCCCGCGCGGCTCCTGTGGTTTGGGGCTGGGGCGCAGCCAGCTGTGGGGTCTGGCGACTTGGCATCCTCTGGCCTCTGCTGAGGGGCGGGGCCGCGGGCGGGGCGGGGCGGGGCGGGGCCCGGGTGCATGGGTGGGGCCGGGGCGGGACGTGTCCTTCTGGGAGCCGGGGCCGCCCTGCCCGACGCTGGCTGACTCCCGGCAGGTAGGTCCCGTCCAGTCGAACCGGCTGAAAGGCTGCGTCTCCGTTCTGTCCCTTTCTGAAGGACGTGGCCACACAGTCAGTGATGGGCTTTGACCCCCTGCCCCCGCTGGACACCATCTACTCCTACGTCAGGCCAGAGAGGTACCTCCCCAACTGCCTGCGCCTTTGCTTGTCGGCTCCGAGGTCAGTGCTGGGCCTCCTGCCCACAGGCGAGGCCCCAGCGGTGGCATGGCCAGTGCCTCGCCTGGCCCCGGGCAGGCGCCTGCCCGGGAAGTGGCCGGGGACACCCGCCCTTGGCGTCCGGCCAGCCGGCGGGGCAGGGATAGCCGGAGTCGGAGCGTGGGGGGTGGGCCCCTCGGCTGCCTGCCCTGTGGGCCTGCAGGATGCACATGGGTGGAGGTGGATACGCCCCAGGCCCACGCCGGCCCCGCCCGGGCTGCCCCGTGACCTCCCCTCCCCCTGTCCCCCTGGATGACAGCCGGGCCTCGGGGCCAGGCCACAGTGAGTGGGCCGTCCCGGGACTGCCCCCGCTGCCCTCGGCCCCAGGCCGACCTCGGCCTCCGGGCGCCGCTCAGGGCTGCCTCCTGCCCCAGGCTCAGCCCCGTCGGCCATGGGAGCACCGTCGCCCTCTTCTTTCGCTCGCTGCTGCCCAACTACGCCGCGGAGGTACGTGGCTCCCGCCCGCCGCGGCCGCCCCGTGCGGCGTCCCCGCGCCTGAGCCCCAGACCCGCCCCGGGCTGCGGCCAGGCGGCCCCTGCTCAGGTCTCCTTGCTGCAGGGGGAGCCTCCAGAGGACGGCGGGGCCGGGGGCCCCCATGCCCCCCAGGGCCTGAACAGGCTGATGCTGGCCGTGCGGGACATGATGGCCAACTTCCGCTTCCAGGACCCTGAGGCGCCCCTCGAGGACCTCCCCGAGGGGGACGGGGAGTGGGACTGAGGCCTCCGCCCGAGAATCATGTTCCGACGACTGTCCTGGCCGCGACCGGCCGCTTCCCTCAAGTAGAATCGCTGACCCTGCTCTCGCCTCCTCTGTGTTGCGCTGCTCGGGCGGCTCCTCGCCGGGGCCCACAGCGGCTGGCGGCCGGCCTCGCCGACCCCGGGGCACGCCAGGCAGGAGTGGGGACGCTGGCGTGCGGGGGCGTCCAGGGCCAGCTCAGGGCCCTGGGTCTGGGTGGTGGGCGGGGGCCCAGCGCTGACCTGCCCTCAGAGGCAGCAGAGGGGCGGCACACTACCCACCCGTGGCAGAACCTGGGCCCCGCCCAGTGGGGGATACGCATCACCTCCGTCCCCCACCACGGGGTGTCTGGCGGGGGTGGCCCCCAGCAGCCCCCGCAGGCCCCGGGAAGCAGCACGTGCCTGGTGGAGGCAGGGTGTCCACTGCCCCCCCTGGCCCTTGGGAGGCATCTGGTCCTGCTCGGCTGCTGCGTGGGGCCGGCGGGCCATGGGCGTGGAGGGCGGCTCACGGGACAGGAGCCCGCCTCGGCCTGCGCGGCCAGCGGGGCTTGCAGGCTGGACGACTGCGGCCGCTTTGCCACCAGGAGGCGCCCACCTTCCGGGATGGGTCTGCCCGCAGCCCTGCCCGCGCGGGGTCTAGCTGGCCGGAAGCCGTCAGCAGTGGCACCAGCCGGCAACCTGAGAGCCGCCCGCCCATGTCCAGGCGAGCGGCAGACCCAGCCGGGTCAGCCCCCTGCAGCTGCGCGCCGGGCAGCCCAGCCCTCCGCGCTCAGAGCTGGCCCGGCCCCGCCTTTGCGTGTGTCCCGCAGGCTGCTGCGCACCCCAGCGAGCGGGTCACCCGGGGTGTCTGACCGCGGTTGATGGGCTGCTGGCCTCTCCGGGGCTGTGCTCGCCCGCCCGGGCCGTTCCCACCTGGCAGGAGCAGGTGCCCACTGCCTGCCCAGCAGGCCTGTCGGGGCCGTGGGGGGCTGGGCAGCCCCCTCCGAGGCAGGCTGGCCCGCTGGGGGGAGGGGCTTAGGGGCAGGATCAGGGTGGGCGTGGCCGCGGGGACCCCACCCTTTCTGGCTCCCGGGGAGCATGGGGGCCTCCAGCCGTCCACCTGGGGAGAGGGTGGGGCGTCAGCACGGCCGGGAGCGGGCAGACGGGCCGCTGGCCACGCGGCTCCTCCAGGGGCAGCCGCAGACCCGGGGCTGGGCGTCTCAGGCCGCAGTCCCCAGACAGGCGCTGCCTGCAGGGGCCGCCCTCGGCCACAGCACACTGGTGGAGGCGGGCGGCCCGGCCGAGTGCCTCTTGGGGCGGACCCGCCGCCGACAGGGGGACTCCCGCGCGCCCTTCCACGCGGGAGGCTCCGCGACTGGACGGACGGGCGGGGCTCGTGGGGGGCGGCACCCGCTTGCAGATGCGCGTGGGGATCCCTCTCCGCTCCGCCCTGACCCTTTCTTCCGGCCTCGAAGGCCCCTGCCCGCTGCCCCCCGCCTTGTGCTGGCGGCGCCGGGGAGCCCCGTGAGCTGGGGCGGCCGCGTGGCGCTGGCACCACGTGTGGACAAGCTGCCTTTGAAGTGGGGACGCCGCACCCCGGCTGGCCTCGCCCCCTCCCCGCGATCGCAGCCCCGCGCCACCCACCGCGGGCCTGGCGGACGGTCAGCGACCAATCCCGCGGCGGCGGGGGGTCGGGGGTCGGGACGCGCCTGTGCGGGCCTCGCCGGAGGCGCCCAGGTGCCCGGCCTGGACCCGCGGGAGTCCTCCCTGGGCGCTGCGCTTGGGCGCCGCCTGGCGGCCGGCGGCGGCGCGGGCCTAGTGCAGCCGCGGACGCGCCGTCATGTGCTGCCCGGGAGGAGGGGCAGGCGGGGCCTTTGAAGGCCGCAGAAAGGGCCCATTCTCCCCGCGCGCCCCCGGAGGCAGGAGCGGGCGGAGGTGCAGCGATGTCCGGCCGGGGCGTCCGCGCCTCTGGGGGCGGGGCGGGGGCGGACAGAGGGCCCGGAGGGACACAGGAGCCAGGGGGTGGCGGTCTGCGCCTCAGAGCTGGGGTCCCGGCCGGGAAGGAGCGGACTCACTAGTGGAGTACTGGGGCGCCGCGCGCCAAGGAGCCCGGACGGGGGTGGGGCCGCTGGCCCTCAGGGGGCCCCGACCATGGCCCCGCCGGCTGCCCCCAATGCCTCGCCTGTGGGACAGCCCCACGGGGGTCCGGCCGCCAACAGGACGGGCCCCCGGTGCTGGGAGGTGTCGGTGCCCGCTGGGGTGCCCCTCGGCCTGGGGCTGCTGAGCCTGCTGGAGAACGGGCTGGTGCTGGCCGCGCTGGCCACGGACCGCAAGCTGCGCTCGCCCACGTTCCTGCTCATGGGCTGCCTGGCCGCCGCCGACCTGCTGCTGGGTGCCGGGCCCCTGCTGGACACCGCGGGCACTCTGCTGCTGGGCACCGGCCTGCTGGCCTCCCGCGTCACGGCCGTGCGGCAGCTGGACGACACCGTGGACGCGCTGCTCTGCTGCTCCCTGGTGTCCGGCCTCTGCTCCCTGGGTGCCATCGCGGTGGACCGCCACCTCTCCGTCTTCCACGCCCTGCGCTACCCCAGCATCGTGACGCTGCCCCGGGCCAGCTGGGCCGTCGCGGCCATCTGGGCGGCCAGCGTGCTGTCCGGCACCCTCGCCGCTGCCTGCCGTAGCCACGCGGCCGTCCTGCTCTGCCTGGTCGGCCTCTTTGTGGCCGTGCTGGCGCTCATGGCCGCCCTGTACGCGCACATGCTGGCCCGGGCCTGCCAGCACGCCCGCCAGGCCCCCCGCCCCAGCCAGGGCCTCAGGGGCGCCGCCACCCTGGCCCTCCTGCTGGGCGCCTTCCTGCTCGGACGGGGCCCCTCCTTCCTGCTCCTGGCGCTGGCGGCCCTCTGCCCCCAGCACCCCGCCTGCGGCTGCGTCCTCAGGAGCTTGGACCTCGCCCTGGCCCTCGGGCTCTGCAGCGCCGCCCTGGACCCCCTCCTCTACGCCTTCCGCAGCCCGGAGCTCCGCATGGCCCTGCGGGCCGCGCTGCCCCTCCCGCCCTGGTTGGCTGCAGGCGCCAGCCGGCCCCGAGAGGGGAGCTGACGCGCAAGACCTGTGGGCCCTCGCTGCTGGGGCGATGCCCGGGGCTCCAGGATAGTGACCGCAGGTGTGGGGGCTCTCCGAGGGCACACCCGGCGGACAGTGCCCGCGAGGCCTGCTGTGCCCAGCAGGGCCGCCCAGGGGCCCGGACTGGGCTGTGTTGGGGCAATAAAGGTGCTTGGCGCGCTCCTGGGTCCCGCAGCTACTTGGGAACCGGCTGGGGGCGGGAGCGGGCTTGGGGGGAGAAGCCCCCAGAGGGAGGAGGAGGAGGGCTGCAGGAGACGGTGTCCAGCGCCTCTACGGGGCGCCTGCAATGCCGGCTGCGCCCTGCGGGCTGCATGTGTGACTGGGCACCTGCAGCCGGGACAGGCCCTCTGCCCGGCCCACTCCCCACCGTCCTCCCGGGGGCTTCCCAGCGTGGGGGGCTGTCCAGGGCCGTGGGGCCAGCCTGAAGCCCACTCTGGCCTGCTGTCTGCTGGGAGCCCCGGGCCTGCCTGGGGGGCAGCCAGAGGGTGCCACTGCGAGCGAGCGGTCCCGGCCCTCCTGGCGCAGACCCCGGCCGGCTCCGCCCAGGCCCCCCCCCCCGCCCCCTCCCCCCTACAGAGTGGTTCCGTTCCCGGCAGGCCGGCCTTTGGGGGAGGCGGGCGGTGAGTCAGCTGGCCGGGCGTCAGGCGGAGGGGGCAGGGCAGCTTGGCTGGGCTGCGGGGCGCTGCCAAACCGTCCTGGCCTCAGACGGCGCAGGGCCCCCCCAAGGGGAGGGGGCGGGGCCGGAGCGACCAGAGACACACTTCAAGGCCGCGCGGAGGAGGGGCGTCCCTGGAGAACAAAAGACCACCTCTGACTTGCCAAAACTGGGGGTCTTCAGAAGGGGAGAGTGGGGCGCATCCAGCCATAGCACGCCCACATGCGCCCGGGCACCCCCAGGACCTCCTGTTCGCGGGGAAGCCCCTTCCTGGGAGGGGTGCAAGCTGGTGTCTTGGGGCCACCCGACCGGTGCTGAGGTGCCCTCGGCTCCATGCTGGTGTCCACGCTCCTTCCCAGTCCGCCCCACCCAGCCCCACCCCTTGGGCCTCACATGGACCAAGAGGCCAGGGGTACGGGTCGAGCTGCAGTGGACGGGCCAGAAACTTCCGTTCGCTGACCCGCCCCTGCGGCGCCGCTCACCAGCACCCCCTCCCCCGCCAGCTCTGTGGGGGGCGGCACGAGCGGGGCGCAGGGCACACTGGGCCCTCGGGAAGCCCCATGGGGCGCTGGGGCTGCGGACGCCGGCCTTTTCCTGCCTCCCCGCCCTGGAGGGAGGCGGCAAAGCGCGGGGTGCGCGGTCGGTCCCTTCCCGCAGCAGGACTGGAGCTGGGAGACGTCCGTCTCCGCCTTTCGGCAGGTCTCTACGCGGGCATGGGGAAGAAAGACCCTCCTTACAAAGGGCCCGGGATGCGAGAGGGCAGCGGGGCGGGGTCCGAGGGCCCGGGCTCCCATTGTCCTCCGGCAGCCAGCCCCTCCTGCCGGCGCCCGGGCCGGTCCCGGGGAGACCCAGGCGCACGGCGGGCGGGGCGGGGCGCGGCGCGGCGGGGCTGCAGGGCCGGTGCCGCATTCTGCGGCGGCGCCGCGGGATTGGCCGCGCGCGGTGACGCCAGGCGGGCGGCGGGCGGGGCCCCGCCTATAAGAGCGGGCGGCAGGGGCGGCCGACCCTCCGCAGCCACCCGGACAGTCCGCTCGAGTCCCGCGCCGCCCGCCGCCCGCACCGAGGATGAGGGAAATCGTGCACATCCAGGCCGGCCAGTGCGGCAACCAGATCGGGGCCAAGGTGAGGCCGCGCGCCGCCCCGCGCATCCAGGGAGGGGAGCAGGGAGACGCCGTGCGCCCGGCCGCGCTCATCCGGCGAAGCCGAGAACAAAGGGGCGAGCCGGGCGCAGCGCCGAGCTGCCGGGACCTGGGGACCCCGCCCTGCCCCGCCCACCCGCCTCTCCCCTGCCCCATCCTCAGGTGGGCCCCGCGCTGCGCACGTCGGCGGCTGAGCCCCGGCGGCCCGCGCCCTCCTCCACCGCCGCAGCAGGTGAGCTGGACCGCTCTTGGGCGTGGCCTCGCCTTTGGGCCCTCGCCTTTGGGGTCTCCACTCAGCGCTGAGCGAGCTGGACGGGGAGGGCAGGTTTGGGTGTGGTCCCCCCCAAGTCCTAAGGATTCCCTGTGCCTTGGACGCCCTCCTAGGGCCTCCATCCTCTCTGACAAGCCCCGGCTTCCGGGCCCCGCCCTACTCCTTTGTTGGGGGCGGGGTTGGACCTGGACTGGGGGTGACCTTGGTCCAGGACTGGAGTCCCTCACCACTGCTCCCCGGGCAAACTCCGGAGTGCTGGGCGCGGAAACAAAGGTGGGCTCCCGGCGTTGGGGGGCGGCACCACCCCGGCCCCTCCCCTCCATTGTCAGCCCCTCACGGATGTCGGGATTGAAGCAGAAAGGGGAGGTGGTGGGGCCCCCCCCGAACCCGAAGGTGCTGACACCTCCCCAGTCAGAGTCCCGAGGCTGGAGAGGCTGTCGGTTCCCCAAGGTCACGTCGCGGGCGCTGACTGCGCCCGGCTGCCCTGCGGCTCCTGCCTGCCGCCCCTGGCTGCGCGGTGCGGCCTGGGCGCGGCGGGGGCCGGGCCGCGCCGGGGAAAGGTGGCTTTGTCAGGACCAAGGCCAGGGACCCGGCGCCGGGTCGGCTCCCGCAGGGATGGGTGGGCGGAGACTGGTCCTGGAGGGGAAGGGGCCGGGGACAGGCTTCCTCTGGAGGCTGTTGCCATGGAAACCAGGCGAGAACAAAAAGCTAATTGCTGCCGGGCTGGGGCAGCCACGTGGTTGACATGTAAATTGCAAGTTCAGCTCTAAGGTGGCGGAGTCGTGGGGAGACTCCCTCTCACCGAGGACAGCTGTGCCTGAAGACGAAGGGGCTGCGGGCGGGGCTCACCCTGGGGACGGCCGCCTCAAATCAAATTAGGGCTCTCGGGGCAGCGACTGACAGCTGTCCAGGCCAGGCGGGAGGGGCGGGGGGCTCACTAATGTGGTCACGGGGCCCAGGCCTGTCCTGACCATCTGCTGCTCCCGTGCTTGGGTCTCAGGGCTGGTCGGCAGCCGGCGGCCTGCCTGGCCAGGGAAGGATGGCCCCAGCCATGCCCCCTTCTGTGGGTTCACACCCAGGCTGCTGCTGGCCAGCGGGCAGGGCAGTGCCCTCTGGAGATTTTCCCTTCCCAGCACTGTGGCCTTTGGGCGTGCTCATGACTTTTTATTCCTTTTGGGTTGGTTTTCTTAATTTTCGTTTGCTTTTAAAATTAGTATCTGATCACTTTAAAACAATTCAGACAACAGAGAGGTGAATGTTGGGGATGGGAGGTTGGTTCTTTCCCACGGCTGTCCTTTGAAGTGACCAGTGGGAGCGCCGGAGCAGTCTCCTGGGCCTCCCTGCAGAGAAGAAAGCCCGCCAGGCACCCCGCCCCTGTGGGAAATTGTCCTGCAGCTTTGGGGGAGAAGACTTTTCCTGCCCATCCCCAGGAAGGACTCCCTTCCTGCCCAAGCACCCGCTGGTGGTGTCTGCAGGGAGGCGGCTTGGCTGGGGGTGCAGGGAGGGTGGCCAGGCCGAGGTGGACGGCGCACACGAGTCTTCTGAACGGCCGCTGACAGTGACCACTAGGTGCTGGACACCGCGCCTGGTGTGTCCGTGCATGCCCTCACCAGAATGCGGGGAGATGCGGGCTCTCGCCCCTCCCCCGAGGACGAGACGACTGTGGGGCAGTGGAGCTACCTGCGGGGAGTTGTCGGGAGCTGGGTCCCAGCCATCGTGAATACAGCGCGATGGGCCCCAGTGAGTCCGGCCCCTCCTGGTCCAGTGCCGCAGTCTTTGTCCGGGCCTCCTCCCCGCGAGGCGGGGCCTGGGCGGGGCCCGCGACCCGACAACCAATGGAGAGGCCCCAGCCCCCCTCGCGGCCCTGGCCCTCGCCACGCCTGGGGCTCTGCTGCCCAGCACCCCTCTCGGCGGGTCAGCACCAGGGGCTGCGGACAGCGCCTGGGGCGGGCGGGGCCTGGGCAGTGTCCAGGGAAGGCGGGCCTGTCTGCGCTTGCCCTGCGGAGCGCGCCACACTGTAAGTTAGTGAGGTGTGCATTGCACTAAAGCACGATTTTTATTCGTTTTAACTACAAAACCAATTATTAATACAGTCTCCAGAGAAACGGAAACATTGCTGATAAGGCGCTGGCTTTGCCTGCTCTCCTCTCTAGGCGGGAGGGTTCGTGTCTGCGTGCATGCGTGTGCACGCCTGTGAGGTGTGCGTGTGTGCATGTGTGCGTGTGTTCACGTTTGTGCGGTGTGTGCGCCTGCGCGGTGTGCACGTGTGCGCACACATACATATACCTACATCTGCTCATTTGGCTGATGACCTTTCACTGCTCACAGGATCCCAATTCCAAAGTATACTGATTTTCTAAAACTATCTTTTAATTTATCCGTGAATGTGGTTTTACAAATGTCAGTAGCACCTGAGCAGCCTTGGGCTCTGTGAGGCCAGATGTTCCGGCGCCTTTACGTGCTGGTCGTGGGGACACCGTGATGTGGGTCCATCATGTCCACTTTACACATGAGAAAACCGAGGGCCCTGGAGATGGTGACTGGAATGGGCGTGGTGTGGGGCGGCGTGGTGAGCGCGAGCGACTTCCCGCCCATGTGCGCCCTGAGTCACCCCAGCCCGCGCCTGTCTCAGCGTCAGAGCGGTGGGTCCCCGGTCCAGGGGTTTTGGGGCCTCAGGCACTGTGGGCCTTTGTTTTAGCCTTGAGAGCCCGGGTGGAGGCATGTAACAGGCCGCGTGCGGGAGCCGGCTGCGGGCTTGTTTTTTCTTAATTGCAAAGTCACTGCACACATTGGAAAACAAGGAGTCTTTTTAAGGAATTATGCACAAAAGGGGAAGGGAGTGCCACCC
Organism: Scalopus aquaticus; assembly: GCA_004024925.1. Lineage (NCBI taxonomy): Eukaryota > Metazoa > Chordata > Mammalia > Eulipotyphla > Talpidae > Scalopus > Scalopus aquaticus. Next base: position 50,511 of record PVIJ01004297.1, read on the forward strand.
ACCCTCGCTGAGAGGTGACGCGGAGAGCAGGCTCTCGGGGCCCCCAAGACTTGTGCATGGATTTTAGAGAAATGACACCTCATACTTTTCAGGTCTAAAGGTATTTTCAACTGACCTTTTTTTGGAGAAGGTAACTTTTGTACATGACAAAGAATTCCCTGAACTCCCCAGCCCGGCCCCTGGTCCCAGGCGCGGGGGCTGGAGCCAACGTCCGTGAGTCTGTCAGGCGTCTGCAAGCGTTAGGCTTGTGGCCCACACGTCGGGCTGAGGTTTCTGGAGACCCTCACTGCTGAGGCCGCCCAGCCTGAGCGCAAGGCACGGCCCATGGCCAGCTGTGCTCCCCGCAGGTCCGGCCCCCAGGGCACCTGCATGGCCCCATGGAGACATCTGCTCAGTCCCTGCGCCCCTCGCCCTCCACGTGCCCTGTGCAGACGAGCGCCCCCTTTTGTCTCTGACCTGTTTTCATCTTCAGGACCATTGTACAGACGTGAAGGGGGGGCGGGCTCGGGACTGTTTCGGAGTCTGCGGCCCTGCTGTGCCGCTGCCCTCGCGGAGATGCGCAGGACCTGCTCTTCGGGGGCGGGGCCGCAGCCCGGCAAGCGGGGACCCAGGTGGGGCTGAAGCCACCCCAGCCGGGGCACCCGGGCCTGGACTCATCTCTGCCGGCGCTTTCCTTCCCGGCTCTGTCTGCAGCCACCCTCGGGTTTGTGCGCACTTGGGGCCCACACCCCAGCTTTGCGCCCAGGCTGTCCGACTGTGGGCTGGAGCGGGGGTGCTGGGCGCGCTGACCTGTGCTCCCCCGCAGTTCTGGGAGGTCATCAGCGATGAGCACGGCATAGACCCCAGCGGCAACTACGTGGGCGACTCGGACCTGCAGCTGGAGCGGATCAGCGTCTACTACAACGAGGCTTCCTGTGAGCCCCCCGGCTGCCGCGGTGGGGGATGGGCGGATGGGGGGTGGGGGCGGCGGCCACGGTCGGTCCAGGGAAGCATATGGCCCTGAACAGGGTCCCTGAGCCCTCCAGTCACCCTGCGGGGTCAGAGCAAGGGGCCCCTGGAAAGCTCAGGCGGGTTCCTGTGTTGTCCATCCCCAGCTGGCCAGACATGGACCTGCCCACCCAGACAGGGACATGGTCCTGGCTGCCAGGTGTCTGCCACACCCCTCCTGGCACATGGCGAGGCTGGAGCAGAGAGGGACGCCCAGGCTCATCCCTGAGTCCAGCCTCTCTGACATCAGAGTCAGTTCTTGGGGCGAGCACACGAGCCTGCTGATGGGGAGCGGGAGGTAGGGGCACCCACACAGCATCTCCCGCCCACAGCTCACAAGTATGTGCCCCGCGCCATCCTGGTAGACCTGGAGCCCGGGACCATGGACAGTGTCCGCTCCGGGGCCTTTGGGCACCTCTTCAGGCCGGACAACTTCATCTTCGGTGAGTTCCCCGCGCCTCCCCCCGGCCCTGGGCAGCAGGCTCCGCAGGCAGAGTACGTGCGGTCGGCACAGGAGGCCCAGAGACGAGACCTGGACGGGGCAGCCGCCGAGGCTGCAGGGACAGCTGGGGTGCCTTGCGTGCTGTGTTGGAGGGGTCAGCCCGCCCAGCCCCCAGGGCCCTGGCTGCGGGTCTCACGAGCAGCAGGAGGTGCGCGCCCGCCTCTGCCTCTGCCTCTAGGGCTTGGTGCCGGCCGGCGGGCTCCCCAGCGCTGCAAGGGGGTGTGCAAGCTGCAGCCTGCGCGTCCAGCAGTTCAGCCAGGGCTGCGTGGGCGGCAGGGCCCCGGCCCCTCCCGGCACGCTTGGGAAACAGAGGGCTCCGGCTTCAGAGTCCCAGTTTCTCTAGAAGCCTTAGCGCCGGGCACTAGCAGCGGCCGGCGAGGGGCACAGAGGGCGGAGGGTGGAACACTTGGTGGGGCCAGGGCCCCCCAACTGCCCTGAGGCTAGTGCTCGGCCAGTGCCAGGGGCCTGACCTGGCTGTGTCCCCCCAGGTCAGAGTGGAGCCGGCAACAACTGGGCCAAGGGCCACTACACGGAGGGCGCCGAGCTGGTGGACTCGGTGCTGGACGTGGTGCGGAAGGAGTGTGAGAACTGCGACTGCCTGCAGGGCTTCCAGCTGACCCACTCGCTGGGGGGCGGCACGGGCTCCGGCATGGGCACCCTGCTCATCAGCAAGGTGCGCGAGGAGTACCCCGACCGCATCATGAACACCTTCAGCGTGGTGCCCTCGCCCAAGGTGTCGGACACGGTGGTGGAGCCCTACAACGCCACCCTGTCCATCCACCAGCTGGTGGAGAACACGGACGAGACCTACTGCATCGACAACGAGGCGCTCTACGACATCTGCTTCCGCACCCTCAAGCTGGCCACGCCCACCTACGGGGACCTCAACCACCTGGTGTCGGCCACCATGAGCGGGGTCACCACCTCCCTGCGCTTCCCCGGCCAGCTCAACGCCGACCTGCGCAAGCTGGCCGTGAACATGGTGCCCTTCCCGCGCCTGCACTTCTTCATGCCCGGCTTCGCGCCGCTGACCGCCCGGGGCAGCCAGCAGTACCGCGCCCTGACGGTGCCCGAGCTCACGCAGCAGATGTTCGACGCCAAGAACATGATGGCCGCCTGCGACCCGCGCCACGGCCGCTACCTGACGGTGGCCACCGTGTTCAGGGGCCGCATGTCCATGAAGGAGGTGGACGAGCAGATGCTGGCCATCCAGAGCAAGAACAGCAGCTACTTCGTGGAGTGGATCCCCAACAACGTCAAGGTGGCCGTGTGCGACATCCCGCCCCGGGGGCTGAAGATGTCCTCCACCTTCATCGGCAACAGCACGGCCATCCAGGAGCTGTTCAAGCGCATCTCGGAGCAGTTCACGGCCATGTTCCGGCGCAAGGCCTTCCTGCACTGGTACACGGGCGAGGGCATGGACGAGATGGAGTTCACCGAGGCCGAGAGCAACATGAACGACCTGGTGTCCGAGTACCAGCAGTACCAGGACGCCACGGCCGAGGAGGAGGGCGAGATGTACGAAGACGACGATGAAGAGTCCGAGGCCCAGGGTCCCAAGTGAGGTGGCGGGCAGCGCCGGCCAGGGGGGAGGCTCCGCCCCTGCCCGGCCGGCCCCGCCCCTGCCCGGCCGGCCCCGCCCCTGCCCGGCCGGCCCCGCCCCTGCCCGGCAGGCCTGCACTCCTCCTCCAGTATTTATGGCGTCCCCACCCCGGCTCTAGGGCCTCCTCACCTCCCTCCCTGTTGTGCGCGTCTGTCTCTGCTTCATTGTTGGCTGCAGGCCTGATGTTTTATGATTTTGTTTTTTTACTGATTTGTGTTTATACTCTGGGGGGGTACTTAATAAATTTATTGCTGTCAGATAGCCCTGTCTGTTGCTGGGGATTTTTTTATTCTGGGCAGTTGCTCCAGAGTGGTCAGGAGTGGCCCTCTAGATGCCAGGTTGGGGGCCTTGAAGGGAGGGTCTCTCCCAGGCCGGGAGCTGGGATGGGCCCGCGGGTGCTCTGGGGATCAGCCTGTGTGGGAGGAGGGGCTGCGCCCGCAGGGGCCAGGCTCTCCCTCCGACTGGGGCCTCAGCCCCGCCCCACAGGGAGGGCACCCGCCAGCGCCCGCGGCCCCCACCCGACTAGGCTTCAGCGCCTCCGGGCTGCTGCTGGCCGCAGCGCCCACCCCGCATGTGCTGTGGGTACGTGTGTGGGCTGCACCGGGGCAAGGAGAAGGGGCAGGGGCCGCACGGCCGGGCCGGGACGTCCACAGCTCAAGTTCTCGAAGTCCTGGTGCCCTGAAGACGAAGCCCCAGCTCCTCACACGCTCACAAGGGTCCCCACCCCCGCCCGCCCTACCCCGCTCCTCAGCCCGGCCCCAGACCCCCCTCCGCGCCGAGACACCCATCCCCCTCCGTGACCGCCGAGTGTGCAGGGCCAGCGGCGCCGCAGGGTGCGGCTGGGCCTCCGTGGGCGCGGCTCCTGCCCTGCTCAGTCGGGCTCCTCGCTCCGCCCTGGTGTGGGTCGCCCTCCAGGCCCCTGTACTGAGATCCTCATCCCACCGTGAGGGGGTTGGAGGGGAGGCCTTTGGGGGTGATCAGGCCGAGGGCGCAGCCCACAGCAACCCCGGTAAAGGCCCCAAAAAGCGTGTCCAGTCGGCAGGGAGCGCAGCAGTCCACACGCAGAGAAGGCCTGCCGCCGGCTGGCCCCCTGCCCCTCCAGCCTCGGAGCCCTGGGAACCGGCCCTTGTCGCCCAGACGTGCTGCCCGCGGCATAGACAAGCAGCTGCAAGGTGGCTTTGCAGGTTCACTCGCGGGCACGCGCAAGGGGTCAGCGGACCCGCGCCACCACGGCTGCCCGTGGCAGCCCAGGGACCACATCTCCTCCCACCTGCCCTGAGCAAAGCCAGGCTGGCAGGGGCGGCGCAGGCGTCCGGGTCGCAGCCGCGGTCTGCAGCCGCGCGAGGGTGGTGGGCCGGTCCTGGCCCCTCCGAGGGACGGCCGGGGAGCGGTGGGCTCTCGCCCTGCAGGTGCCGTCTGTGGAGCTCTCTTGAAGACCCCTCCTCTGTCTGCCCCCAGCGCGGCCACATCCTGCCTGCAGAGCGGGGGTTCCGCCGGCTCCTAGGACAGGCGTCGGGTTCTTGGAACAGTCAGAAAACCGAGAAGAACAAAGAGAACAAGCTGGTCACTTGAGGTTGTGCTGCTGCTGGAAGCGGCCAGCGACCCTCAGGAGAGGGTGAGCCCGGGGCCTGGCCAACCTCGGGCACCCTGGGGCCGGGCGAGGCGCCTGCCTCGGGCCTGACCGGGGGGAGTAGCTGGGGCCAAGGGGCAGGTCTGGGGCGGGGCCTGGCCAGGCCGGGGGCGGGGCCAAGGGGCAGGGCTCCCCATAGCTTATACCCCCACTAGGCTGAGCCAACTCCCCTCTGTTCCTAGTGTTTCACATGACTGGGTGTTGGATCTGATCAAATTCCTTTTCTGCTGATATTCAGATGACCCTGTTTTTTTTTAAAGGACATTTTTACTTATTTATGCGTACAAGAATGGGGGTGCAGGCCAGAGGTGGGGGGGTGAGAGGACTCCCCAGAGACAGAGCAGAGAGCAGAACAGGTGGATCGACTGAAGTGCACTGCTGAGGGGAGCAGTGGGGAGGCAGGAGGGGTCTGCTGCGCCCTGTGGGAACATCCCTGGCCGGGGATCGAACTCGTGCTGCAGCGGCTGCAGACAGCTTCATAGTGCTGAGACTTAACCCCTGTGCCACCAGGGAGGCCTGGCCCTGTGATTTTTTTCTTTGAACAAATGGTGCTGAATAAACAGCTGCCATAGGTAACAGACCCAAATCCTATGCTAAACACAAGCGTCCAGACACGGCAGGTGACAGACGAGCGTAAGAGCTGGCTGCCGGGGCTGAGGTCAACAGGGCTGGCTCCGCCCTGAGGCAGCACTGAGCACAGGCAGAGGCAGTGCCAGACATGCCCCCAGGAGCGTGCGCACTGAGGGTGCCAGCAACAGAAGGGAGAGGATAAACCGCACAACCACGGGTCTGCAAGAGGTGAGTTTCCAAAATACACAAGGAGCTCCTACTTGAACTCCAGAGCAAAAACAGTTCAAGTGTTTAAAGGACTCCAATAGACATTTCTCAAAAGAGGACACACAGATGCTGGCAGATCCATGAACAGGCACCCAGAGTCACTGGCCATCAGGGAAATGCACCTCAAAAGAGTGATGAACTGTCACTTCAGACAACAAGGACCAAAAAAAAGAAAGAAAGAAAGGAAACTAAACTAAAAGACAACCAATGGTAGGTGAAGAGGTGGAGGTCTTGGAATCTTTGAATGTGGTTGGTGGGGAGGCAAGATGGTAAACCCACTGTGGGAGGCAGTGCGGAGCACACCCTCTAAAGTAAAAATAGAGCTGTCACACGACTCAGCAGTGCCTGTTTGGGGTGCTGACCCGAAAGGTCTGAAATCAGGATCTTAGCACCCTGATCAGCACCCCATGTTGTCAATAGCCAAGATATGGAAACAAACTCAATGTCCACTGACAGATAAGTGGATAAATACAATGGGTTTGCCTACGATGGAATACCATACAGCCTTGAACAAGAAGGAAATCCCACAGGATGCAACGGTGAGGATGAACCCTGAGGACATCATGCTATGGGAAGAGTCATCCCAGAAAGACAACTACTGGGTGACCCCCTCACACGAGGGACCTGGAACAATCACATTCATAGACCAGAGCGCAGTGGTGGCCTTTGGGGATGGTGGGAGGGGATGGGGTGGGGGCCAGGGGCTGGGGGGCTTCTGGTCAATGAGTCTAAATTTTCAGTAGTGCAAGAGGAGTAAGTTCTAGAAATTGTGCCTGTATTTAACAATCTGTCTTGTGCACTTAAAAATCAGTGCAGAGGGTGGATGTCATGTTAAATATTCTTACCACGACCAAGTGAAAAAAACCTCCAGTGGACAGGCTGATGACAGCTCTGGTGAGGACATGAGGCCCGCACCAATGGGAATGCGGACCTGGGTAGCGCGGGGACAGACCCCGGCGCCCCATGCACCGCCCTGCATGTCCGCCAGAGGGCGGGCCGCAGCCCCAGCCCCTGTCCACGCCCCAGCAGCGAGCAGAATCCGTGGGGAGGCTCGGAGACCAGCCAGGGCCAGCTGCGGAGGCCTGACCCGCCTCGGCCCTCGGCAACACGCACAGCCTCGCCTGTTCCTGCGGGCACCTCCCCACAACCGCGCGGAGTGCGGGAGCCCGGTAGAGCCGGCACAGAGGCCCCGCCCCCGTCTCCGTGAAAAATTCCAGAAAGTGCAGTTTAGTGGCAGAAAGAGGAAGTAGCCGCCGGGGACAGGGGGGGACGGAAGGGGCCGCCCGGGGAGTGGGGTGTGCTTGGCGTGGCGGGCTGGTGCCGCCTCACCTCCTTCTCCCAGGTTGTCAGACGAGGTGTGGGGCTGCTCCCCCCCCCACCCCGCGGCGCTGGCCCCTCTGTGTCCGCCACCCCGCCACAGGGCCGAGGCCGGAGCCCCGCCCAGGGGCTCCAGCGCCCCCGCACATCAGCCGGCCTCCCATTCCCACTTCCTCAGCCTCCAGCCTGCTTGGGGCCGCGGGGCGCGCAGCGCTTCCAGGACTCGGTCTGGCCCCCGGATGGGCCTCCCCTGGCTCACTACTGGCTCTGCTCCCCTCGGCGCGGGCGCCGGCTCCTCTCCAGCAGCCTCCGTGCCTGCTGCTGGACTTCGGGGGTGCCGGGCCTCGTGTGTCTTGGGGGGAGGAGGCACACAGGAGGTGCGAGAAGGTGGCACAGTCAGGAGCCGGCTAAGTGGGAGCCATTTGCTGACCTGGGGCATCTTTGTGTCTCCTGGGAGGCGGGAAGTGGGCTGGGGAGAGTCCCACCCCCAGAGCAGCGCAGGGGCCTGCTGGGCAGAAGCAGCTCCTCCCTGGCCGCAGTACTGACCCTTCGAGCTGACCCTTCCAGGCAGACGGGGTCCAGGCCCTGAGGACCTGGGCAAGCCAGACACGTCCTCACTGGGTCCCCTAGTTTCTGTGGGGTGCAGATAAGGAGGGAAACACGCGCAAGAGAAGCAGGGCAGGGAGGGGGTGGGAACAGCCGGCAGTGCCCACTCTGGGCCAGGCCCATCCGGCCTCCCTGGGGGGAGCGGAGACGACCCCGCACTCCGCCCTCCCCGCTGAGCCCGCGGGCGCGAGGCGCACCGGCCCCTGCGGCCACAGTGCGACCCTCTTCCCTTCCCCGCGACCACCGGGCTTCGAATAACATGTTGGGTCACCGGTTTGTCGCGGAGCTGTGGCTTTGCGGGGACTTTTGTAGTTCGGGGCGTGTAGAAAATGAATGCAGCCTCCCGGCACCCTGAGCCGGCGGATGGGGGGGCCCCGCTCCTTTTCCCAAGGGGCGCGGAGCGCGGGGCGCGTGTCATGAGCCTCCCGGCCGCAGGCGGCAGCAGCGGGCGCGTGGCGGCCCCGGCGCGGCGGGCGCGGCGGGCGCGGCGGGCGCGGCGGACACGGCCAGCGAGCGCGGCGGCCGCAGGTGAGCGCGGGGGCGCGGCCGGGCGCGGGGCGGCGGAGGGCTCGGGCGCGGGGCTCGCTCGGCCAGCCGCGCCGGGGCCCTGGTGGCTCGCGGCCGCCCGGGGCGCAGGGGGCCGGCGGGCGCTCGGGCGGGACGTGGACCCGCCTTCCGGGCTCGCGGGCGGGGGGTGGTGACTCAGCTGCCCCGGCCGCTGCGAGGGGTCGCCGGCCCGGGCACGCGCCGCAGGTGACACTGCCCCCTCCCGCGCCTGGCCCGCGCGGGCACCCCGCTGTGCCGCCTCCCTACGCGCTGGGCCCCCAGTCTCCGTCCGTCGTCACTGAGACCCCGCGGCAGCGAGGCGGGCGCCGGGGCGAGTCCCGGCGGTGCCTGCGGCGGGGCAGCCGGGGCAGGTGCTGTCTGGATGGGTCGTCCCTGGGCGGGTGGCGCCCACTGCCCGCGCCGGAGCCCTGAAGGGACGGCGGCCCCCGCTGCCGCCTGTCCCCTCTGGGGGAGCCCCCGGGTCCGGCGCTGGCGAGTCGGCGGGGCTGGCCGCGCAGACCTGCCGGGGCCAGCGGCCTCTGAGCTCCGCCCACCCTCGGGCCGAAGCCGCGCCTGCCGAGCTCGTTTGGCTGCTAAGTCCAGGTGTCCAGGTCCGGTCAGCCCTTGGCTCCGGGCCTCCCCTCCTGCCCCGTGGGGGGTGGCCGCGCACGTGGCCAGCCCTCAGCGCTGCCCTCAGCAGTCTTAGTGACATCGGAGCATTTAACTTGCCGGGGAAACTGAGGCTGGGGCTGCAGCGCCTCGCACCTGCACCCAGCGCAGAGCGGCTGGCACCCCTCAGAGGGCCACACCCGGCCTGGGGAGCAGCAGCTGCGGAGCCACCCCTCTGGCCTGTTTGGAGCTGGGGTGGCCTCTGAGCTCCAGCAGGCCCTTGGGGCCAGCTGCAAAGGACAGAGGTGGCATCTCGCCGGCCCGAGGCGGCTCAGAGCAGCGGCCGTGGGGGCAGCCTGGTCCTGGGGCTGGGCCTGCGGTGCCCCCACCCCCAGAGCAGGCCGGCCCCGCCCCCCAGTGTGGCCTGGACGTGGCCCGGCCTGTGTGGGCGGCGCCCCAGGCCCATCCGTGCCCCGCTGACCAGCTTGGGGCCGGGGCAGTCTGGACATCCCCTGGGCTGTCCCGCTGCTGGTGCTGCTTGTCCCGCGGTGGGGGCGCGTCCCTTCCCGAGGAGCGGGGGCCTGGGTGGCCGAGCTGGCTCCGGGGGGTCCGGCCTGTCCTGGTGCAGGCAGCGGCCCAAGCCCGGTCCCTGCCGCAGGTGGGATGGACGGTCGCCATGGACCAGGACGAGCGGCTCGCCCGGTTCCGGCAGGCCCACCTCAACCCCTTCGACAAGCAGCGTGGCCCGGGCCCGCAGGAGCGGGGGGCCGGGGAGGAGGCCCCCGACATGGCTTCTGAAGGTGCGTGCCGGCGGCCCAGTTGCCGTTTCCCCTCTGCAGTGAGCCGGCGCCCGGGGCCTTGCCTGTGGCCTGTGGCGGGCAGGCGCGGCCAGAGGGGCCCGGGCCAGGGGACCGACGGGTGGGGGTGGTGCCTGGGCCAGCGCTGCCCACTGCAGGTGGCATCCAGGGCGACCGCCGGCGGGGTGCAGAGGGCCTGGAATCATGGGGCCTTGGGGTGACCCTAATTTAGGGGCACGGGCCCTGCCTGGGGTGGGGGCTGCTCCAACTGTCCGTGCCCCGAGGCCCAAGCCGCCCCCGCCGGCTCCCCTGCTCCACCGCTGCCCAGCCCCGGGGCCCGGTGGCCACTGACCACTGCCTCCCACTGGACCCACAGAGTCCCTGCCTGAGCTGCCCCCCAGGGAACTGGAGCTCTGCAGCTGCCCGGAGCGCGCCATGGACCTCGGGCTGGCTGAGGACCACTTCTCCCGCCCTGTGGTGAGGTTCTGGGGTTCTGGGGCTCAGGCCTGGGAGGGGCCAGCACTGCCCCCCCTCGCTGAGGCCCCCAGCCGGGGTCTGACACACACTGGCCTGTGTGGGGGCTGCCGCCCTGCACACTGGGGCCCCGGCCCACCCCCAGCCCGGGGACTGTCCTCTGTGCCAGGAAAACCTTTTTTTTTTGTAATAAAAGGACTCTGATGATTTTTTTAAAGTTTCAAAGTCTAGTTACTGCAAACCATCTCCAGCTTGCGTCGGGGAGGAGCAGAGCAGTGGAGCATGGCGGACCGGCCGCAGCCCTGCCTGCCCCTCACGCTGCTGGCCTCGGCCGGCGGTCAGCCCCGCACCTGCGTCTGGGCCTTAGTTACCGCAGACGGAGCCCCTGGCCGCACGACCCCCCGGGGAGCCTCCCCTGCAGCCTCCATGCCCAGCCTCTGCCCAGCTCTGCCCGCTTCCTCCCTCCCCGGCGCAGCGTCCACCTGGCGGCGTGGCTGGCCAGGGCCCTGCCAGGCGTGGGGAGGGGCACCTCTGGGCCGCCTCAGCTCCCGCTGCCGCCCAGCCCCGCGGCGTGAGACGGCACAGCCAGAAAGCGGCGGCTTCTCCGGAAGGAAGCCGTGCTCGGCGAGGGCGTCCTGCCTTGGGCTTGGGGTCCGCAGCAGGCTCGCGGGCGGCCCCGGGGCCCTGGCGTGGGGGTGCGTCAGGGAGTGGGCCCCTGCTGACTGTCCCTCTTGCAGGGCCTGTTCCTGGCCTCTGACGTGCAGCAGCTGCGCCAGGCCATCGAGGAGTGCAAGCAGGCCATCCTGGAGCTGCCCGAGCAGTCAGAGAAGCAGAAGGACGCCGTGGTCAGGCTCATCCACCTGCGCCTGAAGCTCCAGGAGCTGAAGGTGGGCGCTGCGGGGGGTCCTGGGGACCGCCCCCTCCTGCGGGGCCAGCTCAAAGCTCAGCGGGCAGAGACTGACCACCCCGCGGGCCCCTCCGCCGTGGCCTGTGCTGGGCGGGATTCCCGTGGGGCGAGGCCCTTCCAGCCTGGGTGGGGGTCTCACCTCGCCCTGGCTGCCCCTGCCCAGTCCTGGGGTGTCAGCACCCGCTGGAGGGGCGTGTGAGGTGAGCCCCGAGCCTCGCCGCCCGGGTGGGGGTGTCCCGAGCAGGGGCTGAGCTGAGGCCAGGCTGCAGGTGCGGGTGACACCCCGCCCGTGGGGAGGGGCTCACCTGTCCCCCACGCCCCAGGACCCCAACGAGGAAGAGCCCAACATCCGGGTGCTCCTGGAGCACCGCTTCTACAAGGAGAAGAGCAAGAGCGTCAAGCAGACCTGCGACAAGTGCAGCGCCATCATCTGGGGGCTCATCCAGACCTGGTACACCTGCACAGGTGGGCACTGCCCCGCGTGGCGTGGCCTGCCCTGGGCCTGACTCACGGCTGCCCAGCGGGCACCATGCGTGCTCGCGGCTGCTCAATCCCGCGGCTGAGGGGTGAGCCGCAGCCACGGGGGGCTGGGCTGCCGGACCGTCCCGGCCAGGAGCTGCGGGCAGAGGGCTCCGCCACGGAGACACGGGGGGAAGGCTGCAGGGTGGCGTGAAAGGGACACGTGACATGGGGGCGACGCTGGAGGTTGGGGCGAGTGTGGGAGGCTCCTGCCCAGCCGTCGGTGAAGTCCGCATTGGCGGATGTCTGAGAAGGGGCCCCTGCCCCAGGAGCACTCTGCTGTGGAGCACAGAGTGGGAGGGAGCACAGAGTGGCGGGGAGCACGGAGCGTGAGGGAGCACAGAGTGGGAGGGAGCACGGGGTGGCAGGGGCTGGGCTGGGGCAGGGCAGGCCTGGGGCCCTGGTGTGAGAATCTGTCCAGCAGGGGAAGGACAGTGTCTGAAATCTGGGGCCGGGGGCAGTGTGCGTGGGACCCAGTGAGGAAGGGCCGGGGGCCTAGTCCTGCGCCCTGGAGTGGGGGCAGGTGTGCGCATGCCCCCAGCTCCAGGCTCAGGATGGGGCGCGGTTGCGGAGCCCTGGGGAGCTGGGCTGGGCCCCTCCGCCCCGGGCAGGCCCAGCTCAGGCTGCCCCCCACGCCAGGGTGTTATTACCGCTGCCACAGCAAGTGCCTGAGCCTCGTCTCCAAGCCCTGCGTCCGCTCCAAGGTCAGCCACCAGGCCGAGTACGAGCTGAGCATCTGCCCCGAGGCCGGCCTGGACAGCCAGGACTACCGCTGCGCCGAGTGCCGCACGCCCATCTCCCTGCGTGCGTAGCTGGGCGGGGCCGGGCGGTGGGGCCTGTCGGTCAGGGAGCTAAAGACGCGCTCCCTGCAGGCCCGTGCACTGGGGCGCCCTCCTGCCCAGGCCCTCGAGGGTCCAGCCGGTGGCCTGGGGATGCGGGGAGCTGCACTTGGCCGCCTGGGGCCGCGTCTCACGGAAAGCCCGCGCGAAGGGGCCAGGGCGCCAGGCAGCAGCCCCTCTGCCCGGTGGGTGTGTCAGCCCCGGGGCTCTCCCCTCCCCAGGCGCTCGGGCCTGAGGCTCGCGGCTCAGAGCCGGGCGCTGGGCCTGGAGAGCAGGACTCCCCACGGACGCGGCGTGCGTGCCCTGCCGTGTGCGCAGACGGTGGTCAGTGGGCCTGCCCGCCCCTCTGCAGGGGGCGTCCCCAGCGAGGCCCGGCAGTGCGACTACACGGGGCAGTACTACTGCAGCCACTGCCACTGGAACGACCTGGCCGTCATCCCCGCCCGCGTGGTGCACAACTGGGACTTTGAGCCGCGCAAGGTGTGGGCGGGCATGGCTGGCCGTGGTGGGCGGAGCCTGGTCGTGGTGGGTGGGGCTTCTGTGGGGCGGGATGGGGGCGGGGCCAGGGACAGCGGAGGGGGCCCTGAGCCACCCCGTCCCCAGGTGTCCCGCTGCAGCCTGCGCTACCTGGCGCTGATGGTGTCGCGGCCAGTGCTCCGACTCCGGGAGATCAACCCCCTGCTGTTCAACTACGTGGAGGAACTGGTGGAGATCCGGGTGAGGCTGGGGGCGGCCTGCCCCAGGTGTCCTGGGCCCCAGGAGGTGCCAGCTGCGCGGGGCGAGCAGGCCCTTGCTGTCCTGTGCGCGCTTCAAGGTCCAGCATGACGCCGGCTCCCGCGCGGTCTGGAACTCCTGGCCGCCCCACTAGAGTAAAGGGGGCAGGTGCCACCACAGCAGGGACACGCGTCCAGCCCGCTGGGGCCTCGGGGCTCCGCGGTAGTGCGGTGTCTTGGGGTATTTTGTGTTCTTTTTCTTTAAACTTTTTAAAAAAGATTCATTTATTTATGCACACAAGCTGGGGTGCAGGCCAGAGGCGTGGGGCGGCAAGAGGGCTCCCCAGAGACAGAGTGGGAAGCAGCACAGGCAAATCGACTGAAGTACGCTGCTGAGGGGGCAGCAGGCGAGGCCGGAGAGGTCTGTGCGCCCTGTGGGATTCTCCCCGGCCTGGATCAAACTCCTGCAGCAGCCTCCGACAGCTCCACAGCGCCGCGCTCACCCCGCTGCGCCTCCAGGGAGGCCCTCTTTCTTTTCTGTGCTCATGCCCCGCCCCTCCGCCCCTCCGCAGAAGCTGCGCCAGGACATCCTGCTCATGAAGCCGTACTTCATCACGTGCCGGGAGGCCATGGACGCCCGGCTGCTCCTGCAGGCGAGTCCCAGCGGCCCCGCCAGGGGCGGCGCGGCTGCGTGCAAACCGCCGCTCACCCACAAAAGTGCCCCCGCAGGCCCTCGCCAGCCGCACCGGCCCACAGGCTGACCAAGCCTGGGTGCAGGGCTCAGCGCTGAACCGTCCCAGAGCTGCCCATGGAGCGGCTTCGAGTGCTCCAGGCTGGCTCTGGCGCCAGGAGCGAGCAGGCAGAGCCCTCCCCTAGCCCTCCGGGAGGAGAAGCCCGAAGGCTGTGTGGGTGCTGCGGGGAGTGGGTGGGGATGGGCCAGGCCCTGGCCGGTGGGCAGACCCCAGGGCCCGGCCCTCATCCGCGGGTTCTCGCCGCCCCGCCCCCACAGCTCCAGGACCGGCAGCACTTCGTGGAGAACGACGAGATGTACTCGGTGCAGGACCTGCTGGACGCGCATACCGGCCGCCTGGGCTGCTCGCTCACCGAGACGCACACGCTGTTCGCCAAGCACATCAAGCTGGACTGCGAGGTGGGCCCCCAGGCCGGCCCTGGTGGGGGGGAGGGCGTGCGGGCCTGCGGCCGTGCTGACCACCCACTGTCGCCAGCGCTGTCAGGCCAAGGGCTTCGTGTGCGAGCTCTGCCGGGAGGGCGACGTGCTGTTCCCCTTCGACAGCCACACGTCGGTGTGCTCCGACTGCTCCGCCGTCTTCCACAGGTCAGTGCGGCGTGCCGGTGGGGGCTGGCGGGGGAGCCGGAGCTGCCACTTTGCGGGGCCTGATCTCCGAAGCCCTTTGTCTCCATCGTGAGTCCAGGAGGGGCTGGGGGCTGCTCCCAGCCGGGTGTGCTCCCAGGGCCGGTCAGCACCGCCAAGGGTTTGCGCTCCCGAGCTCCTGCCACAGCGGGACGTAAACACTCCCAGGCCAGGAGATACTTTAAGCACTTCGGGCTAAATTTAAGGACGTGTGTCCTAAAGATTCCGTGGATAGCGCAAAAACAGTGCACGCGAGCTCCACGCGGCTTCAGTCTAAGTCCCGTCAGCGCCGGCACGGGGCAGGGCGCAGGGGTCATCGCGGCCTCACCGCGGGCCGGCAGAAAGGGCTGCGAGTCCGCCGCGCCGCAGTTTCATGGTGTCTGACAGATGTTGCCCGTTGAGGTGCCCCTTCAAGAGTGTGGAGGGGATGCCAGTGCCGTGGTTGGGGCGCACAGTGAGCACAGGGCTGCCCCGCGGGGTCCGTCGCCTGGCAGCTCCCCTGGGGCACGGCCGGGCCTCACCTTCGCTTCTCCCCAGGGACTGCTACTACGACAACTCCACCACGTGCCCCAAGTGCGCCCGGCTGACGCTGCGCAAGCGGTCCCTGCTCCAGGAGGCGGGGCCTGACCCCGAGGCCTAGACGCCGTCGCTCCGGCCCCTTGGCGCCCCCTGCTGGCCGTGGCCACCGCGGTGTTTCTCGCGCCCGGAGTCCGGGGGTGCAGCTCCCGGTCCCTCCGCACTGCTGGGCGGAGCAGCCACGACCCGGCCTGAGGAATGCGCTGGCCCCGCGTGCTGGCTGGGGCCCCGGGCAGCCGCCCGCTGTGTGGGGTGTGCGGCTCTGGTGTGCCTCCCTGGGCTGGCAGTTGGGGGGGCTTCCTGCACCGGCGGTGATGACCCCCACAGTTCTGCGTGCAGGCTGCTGGCCGCATGCTGGCTTGTAGGTCCTGTACAGTCTAGAAGGGCACCATGATGCCCGGGGGGGCTGGCCGCGCCCTGCCCTCGGGCCCCCTCCCGCTGGCGGCTGATCTCTCTGGGCCTCTGGCTGCCCTGCTGGGGCTGGTCTGTCTCCTGAGGGCCTCCCCAGTCTCCCGGGTCCTGGTTCTTTCCAGGCAGCGTGGCTGGGAGGGGCCTGGGAGCTCTTCCCCGCACGGACGGGCTGCTGCTCCGGAGCCACCCCCCCGCTCGCCCTGGTGCTCCCCGCTGGGTGGCAGAGAGGGGTGGCAGGCCCATCTCCGGGTCCAGGCTGACCTGGGTGGCATTTCCAAGCTGGACCTGCCACCCAGGGGCTGCATCCCCCACCGCCACGCCTGCAGAGGCCCGGAAGGCCAGAGGCTGCACCCCGGGGCCTCCTCAGGGTACCTGGGGTCAGTAGCTGGTAACATTTGCTTGGAGGAGGCCCAGCAGGTGCCCAGGCTGGAGGTGGGGTGTCCCACACCTGCTGACAGAGGGCCCCTGGTGGGGCAGGACGGGACCCTCCACGGCCGACGGCCATCGGGGGACACTCTCCGGCGCCTACGAGCTGGAGGGAGTGGGCAGCAGCCCAGACATCCTCTCGCTGCCCAGAACTGGGTGCGGGGGAGCAGCAGATGTCGGGGAGGCCCCGGTGTCTCCGGCACGCGCAGCGTCCCTGCCGCGTTCCCGCATCCAGGGCGAAGGGGTCTCGCCGTGTCCTCGCAGCCCGACCGTGCCTCGCCGCGGTGCCCGGCCTGCGCGGGACGGCCTCTCCCGACTGACCTCCGGCCACACCACTCGCGCCCGTCGGAGCCACTGTCGGCGGGGCTGGCTTCCTTTTTGCCAATTCCTGTCCCCGGACTGCTCCCCCTTCCCCTCCGAGGGCCCTCACAGAGAACCAGGTGGGGCTGGTGGAGTCCCCGGTATGGTGGCCGGCAGCCCACGCCGCTGTGGCCGCCCCTACCCCGAGCTCAGACGCGTGAGGTGGACCCGGCACCAGGCAGGTCATGCAGGACAGGCTGAGGCTTTGGGGGCTCTGCAGCTTCTCGCCCCGTGGGGTTCAGAGTCTGGCCTGGGGGGAAGTGAGTGCCCCTGGTGGGCGGGGCCTGCCTGACCTCCAGTGGTCAGAGGCGCAGGCACGAGCCGTGTGGGGTCCTGGACGCCGCAGAGCGGAGCCGGCCTCGCGGACGACGCTGCTGTCGCCACCTCAGAGCCGTCTGACCCCGCGTGCATGGGCAATGGGGCGTGGCCTGGAGTGACCCGAGCCTGGGCCAGGGCTGCGGGCAGTGAGGGGCGGCCAGGGGCGGTGGGCTGTGGCCGGACGCCAGCGCAGGGGAGGAGCCCTCCAAGGACAGATGGGTGGACACGCCCCGGGCAGCACAGAGGACTCGGCCCCTTTCCAGGCAGGAAGTGCTTCCACATTCTCACTTTGACAAATTTAGAATCACAAAGCGGCTGCCGGCCACCCCACGCCCCATCTGTCCCTGGGGCCCCCAAATGCCGACATCACCCCCATTTGCTTCTTTCTCTGCCCGTTTTTTCCTGAACCTTCTGAATGTGAGTGGCAGAGATGGTGCCACTCGTCATTCTTGTGCACATTCCTCGTGTGTCCAAGCAAGGACACGGCTTCCTGTGGAAACAGGGTGGACAGTGGCCTGGAGATGGCGCCAGACCCTCAACAAGCCTCACTCAGGTGGGCCTTGGAGGCCGTGTCCAGCCTTCGATCTGGACAGGCAGGTGGCACTGACGGCAGCATGGCCGCTGTGAACGAGGCCCATCAGGACTGTCCCGAGGGACCTGGGCTGACCCTGGGGAATGGTGCAGAGGGGAGGTGTGGTCTGGAGGTGGCTGGGGGCTTCCCAGGCTTCTCTGCTATAAAATTATATGAAACTTTGTATCTACTTGCTTTCTCGTGGAAGATGCTGGTTAGTTCTCCAGCACTGTACTCTGCTTCATGTTCGGTCAGGAGGTGCAGTGATTTTCCGCTCTCATCATTCGCTCTGCATTCGGTGGTTCTCTTGCTGCTAAAGAGCTTTCCCTCTCCACACTAGGCCGGCTCTACCGAATGAGGAGTGACCCTCTCCTGCAGCTCTTTACTTTGATGCTTAAGTGGCCCCAAATCTGTTTCCATTCTGTCCTTAGCACTCACTACCACAGCGAGGCCGCCCAGGCCTTCCTGCTGTGCACCCCTGCCCCGCAGCCAGCCATTTCTCCGGAGTGCAAGTGCCTCTTAGTGGGCAGTGGTATTTCCTGGACAGGCCCCGACAGCCAGGTGCAGCGCACCAACAGGCTGGCCCACACCTCAACGGGCAGCACCTCCCTCTGTGTCCCCAGAGACTTAAAACCCAAGAGCTCACCCCAGCCTACCATCCCCTTGCTCTTCTTTCTTTCACGGTGAACGGCCTGCATTTGCTCTCCCTGTGCCACCCTAGAACGTGCAGACCGCACCCCAGCCCAGCCACCTCTGCCTGTGAAGCCAGCCTGCCGACTAGAGCGTAGCATTAAGACCTGAACCAGCAGGCAGTCACACTGTGCTGTTTGAGATCTGGGTCTTTCTCCCCCTTCATCGTGGTGAGAAACACGACACCGTGAAATACGGGTCTGGTCATATGTTGTTTGTTTTAATCCTAATACCTGTTTTAACAAGGTTCCAAAGTCTGAATTTTACAAAAGTTACACGCTTAGTTAATTGTCACCTGCCCCCCTCCCCAAGTTATTAGTTTTGGGCGTCTCCTTCCCGTGTTTCTTTTTTCACCTGTAAGATACATGCGTATTTCACTTCCTTTCATCCACAAGAGGTAGCCCGCTGTACTTTCGCATGTAGGTTTTCCAGCTGTGTACTGTGGGAACTGCTCATCAGTTGGCAGAGTTTGTCTTCACTTTACTTCCTTCGCTTCTGGGCCCCGTATGGGGCGACTGTGCTGTGTCCACAACTCTGCATGTGTGTCCAGGCTGCTTTTGTAGCCACAGACAGGCTGCAGCGCACCATCAATGCGCAGGTATTTTCTTTTCCTGGAGGTGCAGCTACAGAGACAATGTGAAAGTGGGAGACACCTATTTTTTTATTGGAACACCTGCCACCCCCCATGGCTGCACAACACGCATCCCACCCGCACCGAGTGCCTCGCGGTCGACCGATGCGCGTGTCCTGGTGCTTGCTGACCTGACGGGTATGGCCTATGCACAAGCTTCCATTTGCATTTCTATGAGTGAGGCTGAGGTTGAACTTTTCACGTTTTGCGGTCTGATTTACTGATTTATGAATTATTTCTTTTGTGCCCTTTTCTATTGGATTTTGGTATTTTCCCTCCACATTCTTAAAGACTTTCAGGGATACTAAACTGTCATCTGTGAGACGTGGTGCAACTATCTTCTCCCAGTTTATCAATTGCCTTTGACCTTATTTGAAATGTTTCCTCCCCCTAAAGAAAAGTTTTGGTTACGTTTTTACTTGGCCCGAGTGATTAAATTTTTCATCCAGATTTTGACAGGTTACACACACCAGAAAACCACCTATGACAGCTGCTGTGAGCGCCGCTTCTTCTCATTGTACAGCTCCCTGTAGCAGTTTATTGCATCATTGATTGCTCTGGAAACTTTCCGTCTCCACTCCTCATTTGAGCTGTTACTGGTCAGCACCTGCAAGCCGGCCTCGAAATGCGAGAAGGCCGCTGAGAGCTCCCCTGTGGTCAGCCGGCGCAGGGCTGGCGGGGTGTCCTCGCTCTCCTCCTCTGCCGCCGGCTCCTGCTCTAGCTGCATCAGCTCTGCATTCGAGAGGTCTTCCTCATGGGACTGCAGCAGCTGGTCCACGTCAGCTTCCACCAGCTGTCCCAGGGCCATCTTCCTGGCCAGAGCCACAGTGTCTCGTTGAAGCTGCGTGATGCTATCTGTTTGGGACACACCATGGAGCCGAACGCACTCAGGCCAAATCTCCTTCCACGCACTGTTCATCGTCGCTGGCCTGAGCGCCTCCCACGCCGTGGCAATGTTGTCCACGGCATCCATGATGCTGTAGTTCCTCCAAAACTCCCTGATCACAGCTGGGTCTTCCCCGTCTGTTGCTTCCAGGATGTGCTCAAAAGTCCTTCTCAGGTAGAGAGCTTTGAAGACAGAGGTGACACCCTGTGCCATGGGCTGGGTCACGTCAGCGGCACCGTCATGGAGGTACTCCACCCTGACGTTGTCAGACAGGTCGCTCAGGTTCACCCGGTGGCACGGCGCACTGTCTAAGATGAGCAAAGCTCTGTTGGCAAGGTGCTGTTGGGCACAGTATTTTTCAACAGCAGGACAAAAAAAGTATGTGAACCATTCTTGAAAGATGCTCTTGGTTGCCCAGGCCTTTCCGTTTGAGCGCCAAATCACAGGCAGGTTGGGCTTGGAGTAGCCCTTCAGAGCCTTGGGGTTTTCTGTGTGGTACACCAGCAAGGGCTTCAACTTAAAGTCGCCAGCTGCGTTGCCACCAAGAAGCAGCATCAAGCGGTCTTTGGGTGATTTAGAGTCTGGCTCGACTTTCTCCTCGGCCGAGAAAAATGTCCCTTCAGGCATCCTCTTCCAGTGGAGCCCTGTCTCCACTACGTTGAAAACTTGCTGGGGGGTGTACTCCCCTTCTTCAATGATGCCTCTCAGCGCCTGCAGGCGGGCGTCCTTGCTGCCAGGAGCTGAGCTGCTCACCTTGAAGTGGGGCAAACAGTGGCGCTCCTTGAACCTCATGAACCACCCTTTACTCGCACTGAACTTTTCCGTTGGAGAGCTTTCGCCGCGTTCACGCTGTAAGTCATCAAACAAACTCTGAGCCTTTTCCTGAATAACGGCGACGCTCAGCGGCACGTTTCGCTGGCTCTGGTCTTCGAGCCACACGTGCAGCAACCGCTCCATGGTCTCCATGGCCGCACTTCGATGGCGAGTCAGCCGAGAGGCCCTCGAGGGAGTAGCGATTAGCGAACTCGCCTTAATCTTCTCTCTATTATCTCGGATGGTTGCCACTGTGGAGACAGCAAGGCCCAGGGCCTTGGCAATTTGGCTGAGCTTCTCACCGGCTTCGAATCGCCGCAACACCTCGAGTTTGAGGTCGAGGGTAATTGCTTTCCGTTCCCGTCTGGCACTCCGGAGAGCGGGCGCATCCAGGGGCCTTTTCCCCGGCATCTTCGCCTCACAATGTCACAGACCCGCCGCGGGCTCGGGGCGAAGGCCGGGGGTTACCGCAGGCCCGGGCAGCGCGGGGCCGCGGAGGGCCACCGCGGGCCTCGCCAGCCCCGCTCCCAGGAGGCGGCAGGGCGGCTGTGGAGCCACCGAGGCCGGCGTCTGGCGTCCGAGCGTGCGCACGCCGAGTGCAGAGAGCAAACACCCGGTGCCCCTGAAGACGAGTGAAGCCGCAGAGCCCGCCGGGACCCGACGCCGCCGCTCACGGGGTACGGGCAGAAGGCGCTGCTCGGTCGCGGGACAATGACGCGCGATAGCGGCGACGCGAGCGGTGTGGGGCCGCATGCCGCGGAGGACCCCAGAAGCGGTCCCTAGAGATGCCCGACTTTAACAAAACGAAAGGAACTGGGTGTTCTTCTCTTAGCACCTGGCCCGCGTCGTCCGCTGGGAGGTCTGCGCCAACTGTCTGAGGCGAGCCAGACGGCGTTCCCGTTCTGCTCCCAAGGAGTCGGGCGATACAGTAGACACACCCGGCGCGGTCCCCGGGCCGGGGCCTCAGCGCGCATGCGCGGGAAGCCTCCCCGGGCGTGGCGCTACGGTGACTCCTTTGTGTGGTACTGCGCGTGCGCGCGCCCGAGCCGTGAGAGGTTGGGGGCGGGGGATGTGGCACCTGCTGGCGGCGGCGCCGGGCCTCTGCTTCGGGGACCCAGGGCGCGGCAGGACGGCCGGGACTGGCGCGAGGGCCCTCTCCGCCGCCGGGCAGGTGACCGGAGACGCCCCGCCCGCCGCTTCCGGGCGACGGCGGCGGCCGCTCTGCTACGGCGTAGCTCTGGCGCGACGGTGACGCCATCCGAGTGCGCCGGTGCGGGCCAGGCCGCGGAGTGCGGGGTCGGGGAGCCGCTTTCCTGGCTCTGCGGTGCCGTTATTGCCGCGACGCGGCCTCGCGGAGCGAACCCGTGTGACCTCGGGGGGCCGGGGCCCGCGCCCGCGGAACCCGCTCGTGACCCCCGACACACCCGGGGCGCCCCCCTCCCCGGCACGCCCGGGGCGCCCCCCTCCCCGACACACCCGGGGTGCCTCCGCCCCTCGCACCCGGGGTGTCCCCTCCGTGCGCAGCAGGGCATCCCTCACCCTGTTTCCTGGGGGGCGTCGGCTCCGGCGCCCTCCCCTGCGGACACGCGGTGACGCCCCCTCGGAAGCTCCGGCCGCTCTCCGCGTGCAGCCGCTTCGCTGCGGGGCGGGGGCGCGGGGGCTCCGCCGACCCCGGCGGGTCAGCAGCTTGCTCCGAGCCTGGGTTCCACATCGGCGGAGAGAGAGGGGCCTCGGCTTGGGGCAACCGTCTCTGTCCGCGCTTTGGCGCCGCCGCCCGCGCGTCGTGGGGCAGCGGCTTGGCCCGGGCCAGCCGCGCTGCCCCGCGGGGGTCTGCTCCGGTGGGGCGAGCTGCTGGAGCTGCCGCATCTGGAGACGCTTATGTTCTGGAATAGTCTGCGCCGTCGTGTGCTGTGTGCGGAGGACCGACGGCGGCCCAGGGCGTGCTGGGCGCGGGGAGCAGAGCCCGCTTCTCCGGGTGCGCGTGGACAATGGCAGCCCTCCCTGGAGCCGTCCTCACTCTAGGAGTCGGGAGAGGAAGCCACAGTTCAAATAGAGGAACGGGGCGTTTTCCAGGTTGGGGAGCCCCGAAGGTGTCCCCTGTTCCCTGCTCTAAGGTCGTCCTGCGGTGGTGCTCAGTCGGGCACCCCAGTGGAGCCAGGGGCCTTGTGGCCTCCTCACCTCCTGGCCTCCTGCCTCATCTCCCCTTCCGCCAGGTTCAGGGTGCTGGAGGTGGGTCCCCTCCTGCTGGCATCTCCTCCCTAGTGCCCCATGGGGCTCCCCCAGTTGTGACAGACCCCATGTCCTCTGCCGGGGCCTCTGAGGGTCGGCACCTTTCCGGGTCACCCCAGGGGCGCTGAGCTTTCATTGGGAGCTGCGGGCCTGTCAGGATGGGGCGGAGCCTGCTCCCCCACCCAGCCGGGTGCCGGCAGCTCTGCTCTTTGCGTGTGGGGGTTCAGTTGGGTCGCGCTGGTGCCAGTGGCTGAGAGGCCTGGTGCAACTTCTTGGTGCGGTGAGGTCTGCGGGGGGCCCCCTTGCCCTGACAGCTCTGGGCCCAGAATTGCCAGAACCTCGGCAGCTCCGGCTCTGCCCTGGCGCGATGTCCAGCGTGGCAGCAGTGCGGCCGGGGCAGCCGCTTTCTTTCAGGGCTGAGGGGGCTCGGGCTGGGCGCCCCAGAGCAGCCTGCGGTAGCAAGGCACACCCTGTGGTGGCCTCTGGCTCTGGCCAGGAATTGGGCTTGCTTTTTTTTTTTAAAAGATTTATTTATTTATGCAGACAAGCTGGGCTGCAGGCCAGAGGCGTGGGGCGGCGAGAGGGTTCACCAGAGACAGAGTGGGGAGCAGAATAGGCAGATCGACAGAAGCACCCTGCTGAGGGGGCAGCGGGTGAGGCAGGAGGGGTCTGCTGCGCCCTGTGGGAATCTCCCCCGGCCCGGCATTGCTTCTGCCGACAGCTCCATAGCGCAGTGCTTAGCTGCTGTGCCACCAGGGAGGCCCGATTCGGGCTTGCTTTCTGCCTCTGCTGCCACTGACCCAGCGCCTGCTCGGACCTGGTCTAGCGTGGCCACCCCCCCCCCCCCCAAGTTCTGGGTTGATTTCCTGGTTCCTGTGGGAAAATTCACTCGCTTTGGTGACAAGTGCTGGGCCGGCGTCTGGGCAGTTAATTGGGCCGCTTCAGGGTCAGCGCAGGCCAGGGCTTGGGGTGGGGGGGTTCAAGGGGCTTCTGAGATAAAGGCAGAGACACCCAGGAGGGCTAAAGGGCACAGTGCATTTTAAGGCTAAAATTTGAGGCTAATTGGGACAAAATTTTAGGGGACCTTGGACAGGGGAGGTGAAAATAGAAACTCTAAGATAAGCGCTGGGAGAAGCGGCTCTGGCACAACCAGCCGATGGCAGAGCAGGACGGCGAGACTTTGGAGGAAAAGGGTGGAGTTCCCAGACGGGGCGCTCATGGGTCTCTGCCCCTTGGGGGTTTTCACTTTTGTTCTTTCTTCTCTAAATAAACTTTTTCTTACTTTCTTGAATCAAGTTTGAGTCTCTCCGCTCTCCTATCTCATGTCTGCGAATTCCTCTCTAGGCTCCCTGGGACAGGGCCCGGCTGCGAGGGCTGAATGGGCGCCGGCTCCACCACATCGCCGAGCTCTGGACCAGCCAGCCGAGCCGGGCTGGGGAGGCCGCGGTCTGATGCGACCCTCCTCAGAGGGGGCTCCCGCAGCAGGACGGCCTGGGTGGGCCGACTGGCCGCGGGGCTCAGCGCCCCCGCCGCCTCCCACTCACTGGGGGTTTGGTTTCCAGGCCCGGAGAGGAAGACCCGGCCGCCGCAGCCCATGAAAAGGGGCGGGGCCTGCTGAAGCGCGTGGGCCGCGCCAAGGTGAGGGCCCCCCACCCCGCAGCCCCCCACGGGGCGACCCCCCTTCCCCCACCCTCTCCGAGGCCTTACTCCCTTGGCCCCCACCCCGGCCTGGGTCCGCCGGCCCTTCGTGGCGACACCCCAGTCCCGGGCAGCAGCTGGCGGGGGGGCCCAGGGGTGTGTTGGGGCCCCACGGGGTCCACACTGGTGCGGGGCTCAGACCCCTCCCTCTCCTGCGCTTCTCTGGGGCCTCTTTGGGATGGGCAGTCACCAGGGGAGCGTGGTGGCGGGGTCCCCCCCCCCACCTCCCGCGTTCTCCTGGGCAGACTGACTGCGGGGGCGAGGTCGGCCTGGGGCCCCAACACCCCGCGCGGGCCGCGCCTGCACTCCGGAGCAGTTCTCGGGCTGGGCACCGCGGGCTCGAGGACCTGAGAAGGCCGCGAGCGCCCACGCCCCGGTGTCCCGGCGCTGGTGGACAGGCCGCTCTGCGTGCGCGGCTCGTGCGGGAGGACTGCCGGCACCGGTCAGCTCCGCCCCTGCGGGCCACTGCTGACCCGGCCCAAGCGGGTGGACAGGCTAGGGGCGCCTGCGGCCCTGGGTGAGGCTGCGGAGCTGCGGCTCCCAGGCTGGCAGAGAACAGGGGCAGGGGGTGGGGGGCTGCTGGGGGGCAGGGCCCCTGGGGAGGAGCTTGCGGAAGGCACAGGAGGCCTGGAGGGGCCGGAGAAGGGGGCCCCTGCACCGGCTGGACCTGCGAGCAGCTTGTCTCCGGTGGCGTCTGAGCCCTCAGGGACCCTGCTCTCCCCTCCCCTGCCCTCCCCCTCCCCTCTCCTGCCCCCAGTGGTGTCCAGGCCCCGGGACCGCGGCGCGTTTGGCAGGACAGCAGAAGTGTGGGTGCTGCTCGGTTCATCCCAGGAGGAGCCTGGTGGCTCAGCTCAGACCCCAGCAGCGTCTGGCGAAGGCGCAGTCAGGAAGGGCAACGGCCAGCTGTGAGGTGGCCCCGTCAGCTGCAGGGGAGGTGTGGGGCGGGGTGGGTGGTGACCCCAGGGGTGCTGAGCCCGGCCCACTGGTTGGCCCGGGGCTTCCGCGGGCGCCCCTGCCTGCTGTGCGCGCCTGTTCCTAGAGTGTGACCCTAATAAGCTGCCTGAGCTTGGCCCCAGGGCTGGCCGTGGGCTCAGTTGGACACAGGCCTGGGGCCCCCCACACACCCCCAAACTGTCAGCCAGAAAGGAAGACACGGTCAGGCCTCAGGAAGCAAGGTTTAATCCCCCTTTGTGGACGGGCCCACGAGGGCAGCAGGAGGAGCTGGGCCAGCCCGTCAGCCCCGGCCCGCCTGGAGGGTGCGGGCAGCCCTGGCCAGTGTGGACGTCTGGTCCCTGCGCCCACGGCCGGCCCTGCCGGTCTCGCGGCCCCGTCGGGGCGGAAGCCCAGCACACGCCTTCACTTTAAAGCCGCCGGCCACTTGCTGTCAGGCAGGCCACAGGACGCAGTGCTGGGACAGCGGGGCCCCGCGTCCAGGGGCTGGGTGCAGGCCCCGGTCCCCGCCCGGGCAGGGCACCATGGGGTCCAGGCCAGCTGTGCGGCTGGCCGCCAGGACTGGCCACGGCACTGGGCTGGAGCGCGTGGCCTCCCCTGCCCGCGACAGGCCTGTGGCAGCACCAGGCTGTGGCCGAGTCCCAGTGCCGGCCACCCCGTGCGGCCCTGGGCGTGGTCCCGCGGGCCG
This sequence comes from Scalopus aquaticus, assembly GCA_004024925.1. NCBI lineage: Eukaryota > Metazoa > Chordata > Mammalia > Eulipotyphla > Talpidae > Scalopus > Scalopus aquaticus. The sequence goes on from PVIJ01004297.1 coordinate 76,017, forward strand.
AGGGCTGGTGTGAGGCTGTGCTTGTGCTGGGCCGGGCTGCCGGCCTAGTCCTCCTTGGGCCTCTCCACGGTGAGAAGCGTGTCCAGCAACGCCGGCGGCCGCTGGGGGTCCCCAAGGGGCTGCTTTTCGCGGTTCTGCTCTGCCCTCGTGCGCGTCCAGGACGGGGAGCGCAGGCAGCCTGTCCGGGGCAGCGGCTGCAGGCCTGGGGGAACCCCGGCGGGGTGAGGCCGGGCCGGCCCCCCACAGCCACTGGGCGGGTGCGGCGGCTGATTCGGGGGGTCCGTGCCACAGGGACCAGCTCAGCCCACCGCCGCCCCCTCGGCCCCCGGGGGTCTCGGGCCCAGCCCCTGCCGGCCAGCGCCCTGGGCCCACCTGCTGGGGGGTCTCCCGTCTCGTCGTCCGAGTCAGCGAAGACCTCGGCCAGCTCCTGGTCAGACATGTCGGTCAGCTCGGTGAGGTCCAGGAGGTCGAAGTGCACCTCCAGGGAGGAGACGCTGCTCAGGGGCTCTGCGGGTGGCAGCGGGTCAGGCCCCGCCCACCCAGGCTGCCCCCACCCTGCGCCCTCACGGCCGCCCCGCTGCTGTTAGGTGGTCGGGCAGCCCCGCGCCCGCCAGGCCCTGCCCGCGGGCCCCACTCACGCCTCCTCTCGGCGACCTGCAGGAGCCCAGGTGCGGGCGTCGGTGTGGCCACCTCCTCCTCCGCCTCGGGCGCGGGGCAGCGGCTCCCGGTCCCCGCGGGCGGCCCCTCCGCGACTGTCCCCACGTCTGCAACAGAGGCCCGTGTCCCGGGGGCCGCGTGCGCTGGGTGGGCAGTGGCCGGCGCAGGGCTGCGGGGTGGAGGGCCCGCACACCCGCCTTCGGCCCAGAGGGTCCTGGGTCCTGCACCCCTCGCCCCTCTGGCCGCGCCCGCGGTCCTGCCTCGGCGCTTTCTCTGGGGCCTGCGTGCAGGGCGGCCGGGTGCCAGCGCCCGCGTGTTGGGGATCCTGTGCCGTATTTTTAATGAAAAACGCAGTTGCTCGTCTTTTATCGTGAATGGTGTTTGTCAGCAGGGGCGGCTGACACCCCACATCTGCTGCCGGCAGCCGCCCAGATGGGGTGTGCTCTGCTCCCCTCCTGCCCGGCCTGGGATTCCAGCCCCTGTCCCCACATGCGGCCAGACCCCGGCTGCCCACAGAGCCCCCTCCGTCCATGCATCCTGCATGGGTGTGGGGAGCAGCTGCCTCGAGTGTGAGCCCAGGGGTCAGCTGGGCCCGGCTGACAGCTGCCTGGGGTGGCCTGTCCTGAGCGCCCCAAGCCGGCAGGCTGCGCGGCCCCCGCCTCCGGGGAGCAGTGGGCCGGTAGCGCTATGGACAGCGCAGGAGGGTGAGCAGTGCCCGCAGGGGCCTAGGGCGGGCTAGGCATGAGCGGTAGCCCTTGATGGGCAAAGCCAACCCTGCTGCGGGGCGAGCCTGAGGGGCTCAGGAAGGCAGCAGGGCCGGGGTGTGGGCCCCTTTTGGGGTGGTAAAAACGCGCTAGGATTGGTGGCCGGGGCAGCATGGACACTGGCTGTGCTCGGGGCCGAGTTTGTGGAGGCTGAAGAGGGCGCCCTGGCCAGGCCGGCTGCCTGGAGGGGGTCAGGGCCCCACGGCCCATGAGAACGCGCTCCGGGGCAGTGCGGGGGTCCCCGAGAGCTGGCAGGTGCCGCCGGCTGGCGGGGCTCAAGTGGGGTGCGCTCGGCAGCCCCTCGGAGCCAGGCGCTGCGGTCCTGGTGCCCAGGAGCACCGGGCGGGATGCAGCCCCACACCAAAGCCGCACCCTGGGGAGCGTGTGGAGCCCACGGTCCTCCTGGTGGACGCTGGTGTGCGGAGAAGGCGGGGTTACCTGCGCTGCCCTACTTCTCGCAGGCCCGTGCTGAGAGCATGGCCCACATCCAGCTCCCCGCCTGCACGGGGGCCTCACCCGCACAGGGCTGGGCAGCGGGGGCGGGGCAGCTCTGCCCGGCCCAGAGCCCCCTGGCAGGCAGAGCCGGGCTGTCTGGGCTGACCCTCTGTGGGCAGGAGGACAGGAGGACAGGCTGGGCCTCAGGGGTCCCCCAGAAGTGCACTCCCCCAGTTCTGGTGCAAAAATGTTCTATCAAATCCTTCTCGGTCATTTAGAGATGATTTCGGGTCCTCGCAGATGAAGGTGGCCGGACGCGCCGCAGTTTCTCCTGAGGGAAGCTGGAGGTCTGTCTGGCCGGGGGTTGGGCGCTGTCCGGCCGATGTGACCTCAGAAGCCCCTCGGAGCAGGCCCAGCCCACACCAGGGAGCCGGGGGGAGCGGGTGGGTGCTGGGGACCCCACTGGGTGGGGCTCCAGTGCAGGGCTGCAGGCTGGGGGTCCTCACGTTCCTCCCCAAAGGCCTCCCCTCTGCTTTCTCGCTCTGGGCACCCAGAGTCTGGGGGAGGGCGTGTCCCCCGCTGGAGGTGGCCCTCAGCCCGGCTGTCCAGGTGCTGCTGGGAGCGCTGGGAGGGGCTGGGCTGTCAAAGGTGAGACAGAGCTGGACCCTCCTCATGGACGAAACAAAGAAAGCCCCTTCCCCAGCCCGGGGCCTGTGGTGCTGGGGGGTCAGAGCCCTGAGAGCCACCTGCCCCTCCCGCTGCAGCCCCCTCCCCCCCAGCCCTGGGCCCAGAGGCTGCTGTGTTGGGACTCCCAGGGGTCCCTGTATGGCTGGGGTCCCTGGGTGGGGCTGGGTCTCCATTGAATCCCTGAATGCGCCTGTGGCCTGCCTCAGGGCGTGGGGGAGCCCCACAGTTTGCATCCAAGTTCTCGCGGATGCACCCGCAAAGCCTGCCGGAAAGGGCTCTGGGGGGCAGGGGTGTTCCTAGAATTTTCCTCCCGTCAGCAGACGCCTCCCTCCCGGGGCCAGACTCCGAGGGGGAAGAGTCCCCACAACTGACAGGAGCGGGGAGGGGTCACCCCACGCACGCCTGTCCTCCCAGATGCGCGCCTCCCCCCCTCCCCAGGCATCAGAACCCCCTGAGGCCAGTCTCAGCCCCTGGCACCGCAGGATGCGGCCGCGGCCTCCCGGGCCTCGCCCCCGGGGCCGGGCTGGGCGAACAAAGCAGACGCGCGGCCAGGCGCCCAGTGCCTCGCCAGCCCGGACCCCAGACGCTGGCCCCGGCACGCCCCACCGACCCCGGGCCGCGGCTGGGGGGCTCTGGGCGAAACTCCGGGCCACCCACCAGGAGCGCGCCAGGCTAGCCGCCGGGCGGGCAAACAGGGCGAGGGGCGGGGACGCGCTCGGTGCGCCCCCCGCGGGGTTCCCGGGACCGGCGCCCGCCCGGCCCGCGCGCCCGGGGTCTCGGGGCGGCCGGAGCAGCGCAGCTCGGGCGCCGCCGGGGCCGCACTCACCTCTCGGGCCAGCGGTCTCCGGGGGCTCCATGCGGCCGGCGGGGTCGCGGAGGCGCGGGCGGCGGCGTCACCCGACCCGGGCGCCCCTGCAGCTGCGGCGGCGGAGCGGCCAGGGCTCCGCGCAGCATCGGGGCAGCAGCCGGGGGGCCGCGGCGGCGGGGAGGAGCCCGCGGGGCGGGGCGCGCAGCTGCTCTGGCCCCCAGCTCCTCCCCGCCCCGCGGCACGGGTGCGGGCCCGCCCGCCGCGCGCCCCCTGCCGGCCCCGCCCGCTCCTCCCCTCGCGGGCCCGTCCCCCGCGACCCTGCCCCGCGGGCCCGTCCCTGGCGACCCCTCCCCCGCGGGCCAGTCCCCGGCGACCCCTCCCCCGCGGGCCCTGTCCCCTGGCGACCTCTCCCCTCGGGCCTGTCCTCTGCGACCTCTCCCCGCGGGCCCCCTCCCCGGCGACCCCTCCCCCGCGGGCCCACCCACCCCGGCCCCTGGCCCCCTTACCCCCAGCCCCCCCCCCGTCCCCGCCCCCGGCCCAGCCCGGCCCCGCCTTCCATCCCGGCTCGCACACCTCACACAGTCGCTCCGCCTTCCGCCCACTGGTTCACACGTTCTTTGGGGGCGTTTGGCCGGGCCAGAGGTCGTGCAGATGTGCAGGTAAGAGGGCCAGGACCTGGGTCTGAAGCTGGAGCTGCAGCTCTGACCGGTGCTGGGAAGAGACCCCGGGCGGGGCGGGGCGGGGCTGGCGGCGTGGGGTGGGGTCAGGAATGGCCCCGAGACCCTGGGCAGCAGCCGAGGCCTTCAGCAGTGGGGAGGGCAGGGTTCTGCCCAGATGCCCCGCTACCGGTAGAGCCCCACCCAGGCCTGGCGGCCACAAACGGCCCACACTCCCCAGCCACGAGCAGGACTGCCAGCGGCTCCGGCTGCAGGAGAGGCTGGACGCAGGCCCTGCTGCCCAGGCTCTGTTCTCGGAACCTCCCCATGAGTGTTTCTAGCTCCATGGCTTCCAGAAGCTTCTGCTCCCCTTCCACACTCCTCGTGAACCTGGGGCGGCCCTGTGACTGGGCATGAGGCCGCGGTCTCCAAAGCCAGGCCAGCTAGGGCCTCCTCTGCCCGGCGCCCTGGCCAGACACAGGCCTGCCTGAGCCTCCTGGGGTGACAGCGGTGGGGGCCTGGCGGGGCCTGGCGGGCAGCGGCTGTCACTGTCAGCGCCGGGTCAGCCCTCGTGTGGCCGCAGCAGCCGTGCCAGCAACTGTGGCTGCTGGCCACCCCTCTCCTGAGAGGAGTGAGTGGACACAGGGCCTGGGGAGAGGCACCCACTTCCGTGTCCAGCTCCAGAGCCAGAGCTGACTTATTTTGGCTTTTTATTAGGAACATTTTCAGGCACAAGCAGAGAGGCCAGCAGCCCATCCGCGGTGCCTGCTGCCTGGAGTCCACGGTCACTGCTGCTCCCTCCAGGCCGGCAAGCTCTGGACACGCCCCAACTCCACCTGCAGGCGATTCGCTGCTTGTCCCCAGAGGAGAGTCGGGTCTGAACCCCGACACCAGGCCCACGCACTCCCACCGGGCTGAAGTTCTCGACCTGGACAGCCAGGAGGTGACTGTCGCTGGCCGCAGCGCTGTGGTCTGAGGCTTGGGCCGATGGACATTAGCTGTGCGGTTCTGCAGGAGACTCAGGCTACCCACGCGGGTGTGCGAGCGGCACGGCTGGGTGCCGAGTGTCCATGTGGGGACAGGCCCGTGGCTAGAATCGCCACGCAGGAGCCCAGGCCGACCAGCTCTGGTGTCCGCCCTGGGGAGACCACTGGCTTCTGGCGGCCAAGGCCTGGTCCCCTGAGATGACTTGTGCGGAAAGGGATCATTGTGAACCTGCCCGTTTAATGCAGGACCCGGCTTACATCCAGACTGGCCAGCACCAGGCCCCCGGCACACGGCTGGCGAGGTCAGTGCAGGTCATGCTCCCCGGATCTGGGAGACCCCTCTGGGGAGGGGGCCTGGTGTCCAGCAGTGGCAGGACCAGACCCCACAAGGGCCTGCTGTCAGTCGGTCAGCTCCCTGCCCGCGGGGGTCTGTTCAGGCCTGGGTCCTGGTGGCACCTGTGGTCGGCGAGCCCAGAGGTCGCCCTTGTGTGAGCCAGGCGGACAGCCCTCCTGGCCTTGCTGGTCACTCACACTCTGTCTCCAGAGTCTCCTTCCAGGGGGAGGAGATTCTGGAAACTTCTGTGTCCCAAAACAGAGGAGAAGACGTCCCCTGCCGCAAGCCCTGTCGAGGGGAGGCTAAGGCCCAGGCTGGGGAGAGGACACGCGGCGCCCACACAGGGGTGGGCGCGGCCGGAGGCAGCGGGGAGCTGGACGGCGGCGGGGCCGGCTGGGGCTGTCCGGAGCCTGCGTGCGCGGCGCCGCTGCCTTTGCGAGCGGCCCCTTCCGGGCACAGACCCGCGCCACCTGCACGCGCGGGGACAGCGGCGGCGCCGCCAGGGTGCCAAGGGGCGCCAGCGCTGTGGCCGCCGCGTTGCTAGGGACGCGCTTTTGCCGACCCGGGATGGCCGAGGGAATCTCGCGAGGCTCCTCGAGACTTCGCGCGGGACCGCCCAGCGTTGCCAGGAGACGGCGCGGCCGCCCGGGCGCCTTGTAGCGCAGGGACCGCTGCTGGGCGGACGGCGCGGCCATGGTGAGCGGCTTCCAGGGCTGGGCGTCGCGATCGGGGCCCCTGGCCGGATGCTTGGGGTGGGGGGTCGCGGTGGGGCCCCTGGCCCGCAGCCTGTGCCCGCGGACTCCAGGGTGCCGAGGCCTGGCGCTCGGGTCCCCTGTGCGGGGTCCAGGCGCTGAGGCCGGGTGGGCTCGCCTTGGAGGGAGAGACCTGGCTCCCAGCGCCCTTTAAAACCTGTGCCCGGCCCGCGCAGGCAGGGCGTCCCGAGGCGCCACGCCCGGGACTTCTCATCGGGCGCCGTGCCAGGGTCTCCGGGCAGCGCCGCCGGTGCAGCAGGCACCCTGGGCCCTGCGGTCTCTGGAGCGCAGTCTTGGGCGCACCGGGGTGGCTAGCAGGCCCTCTCCGCCAGTGGGGTCGCGGCGGAGGGCGGTGCGCAGGCGGAGCCTCGGGCACAGGAACCGCTGCTCCCTGGGGGCCTCTCAGGACCGCATGCCTCCCCAGTCCCCTTCCCTGACCCCCCACAGTTGTCTGTGGGGACAGCTGCTGGGTATCAGCTGGCGGGGCTGCGTTCGGGGAGCCCCAGAAGCCGTGAGCCCGCAGTTGGCTGCGGCCCCCCAGCTGCTGGGTGTCTGCTGGCGGAGGGACTTCCGGGGTGGGGGTTCAGGCGTGAAGATGTTGGTGGAGACCAGCTGGGAAGGGGCCGCTCAGTATTCCCCCTCATCACCGCCTCGGAATGTGGACACTGCGCCTTTTTTTTTTTTTTTTTTTGCTTCATGTTTTCCGAGATTCCACATCACTTTTTTGTAAGCACGAAGCCACTAGCGATATGTGGATTCAGCCGCACGGGCTGCTGAGACCGCCTGTGCCTGGCGGCGGAGGGGCCAGGGCCTGGGCACCCCGCCCGCCCTGACTGTGCACCAGGTTGTCTGCGGGAGTCTCTGTTTGGGGCAAGGACGCTGCTCCCTGCATCTCACCCAGCCCCGGCCGGCGGAGGCTGCTGTCTGCATTCGCTGTCCGGTGCCCCTGGCGTCAGCAGGCCAGCTGCCCTGTGGGGCCAGGGTCTCCTGTGTGCGTGTCTTTTTATAAATTTATTTTCCTTCCTTTAGAGGAAGTAAATTTTGCACCCACACTGAGGAGTTCTCTGCCACACCCCAGCGGGGGCTCGCGAGCTCCTGCCTTTCCAAGGGAGAAAACACCAGCTTCTTTCAGGAAGGGGACAGCTCTCCCCCTTGCTCTGCTGGCCGGCCCTCGGGGTGCGGGGGGAGCACAGGGGCCAGGGCGAGGCCGCCTGGGCAGGCCCCTCTCCCCATGCCCGCCCCCGGGAGCCGGCCAAGGCCAGGGTGCCCTTACCGTTCTCTCTTCCTCACCAAAGGCGCCCAAGAAGGGGAGGAAGGGGCGAGCCAAAGGGACACCGGTGGTGGACGGCCTTGCTCCAGAGGACATGAGCAAAGAGCAGGTGAGCGGCCGCACCAGACATCCATCCGCAGCCCCTGGCCGCACAGTCCAGGGCAGCGGGAACCCGGCAAGAGACGTTCTCCTGACGGGAAAGCCACTTTCCAGTCCCTGAGTTTCCTCAGCCCCTGCCTGTCTGCACTGGCGGGCACAGTGACCTATGGCGAGCACAGTGAACGCCCCGAGAGACGCAGCCGGGAGTGGGGCGGGCGCCAGCGGCTCCTGCTTCAGCCTCCCTGGAGCGCCTGACACCTCCGCCCCGCTCCCTCCTCTCGCGTGACACCACGGCACGCCCCACCCGCTCATGTGATGCCAGGGCCCCGCACCGTATGCTCGCAGGATGGACATGTCCCGCCCACTCGTGTGATGCCCCGGACACGCCCCGCCCACTCGTGTGATGCCCCGGACATGCCCCGCCCACTCATGTGATGTCATGGACACGCCCCGCCCACTCGTGTGGCACCTCGGACCCCCCCGCCCACTCGTATGACGCCACGGACATGTCCCGCCCACTCGTGTGATGCCCCGGACACGCCCCGCCCACTCGTGTGACGCCCAGGACACACCCGCCCACTCACATGACGCCACAGACATGCCCCGCCCACTCGTGTGACACCACGGACACGCCCCGCCCGCATGACGTGTTCATAACCTCCCTGACCCGTCTTCTGATAGTTTTAGGATTATAAAGAGCAAGCCTGGGAGACTGCGGGGCTGTGCGGGGACCTGCGGGGGACCTGCGGGGGCTGTGCCATCGAGCGGCTTCATTTTACCCTTGGGAAGCGGCGGCTGCAGGGCGGAGCATCAGGCCGGCAGCTGGGTGGTGCCCGCACTGAGGGCCACCCAGCTCTGAGGGCCACCGCGCGCATCGCCTCGGGCTGAGCCCTGGCGCCTGGGGTCCGGCGCCATTTTCTCGTTAAGAGAATCTAGAAATGGGGTATTTATAAGAGACCTGCACATGGAGAGACAGGAGAGCTGCCGGCGGGAGTCCGCCGGGCAGGAGGCCTGTGTGCCAGCCTCGGCCGCGAGGCCCGTGCCAACGTGCTGCCTCTGCGCCTGCTTGTCTCCTCGCTAGTGGCGGGTGCGCTCTGGGGAACGGGCTTGCGGGAGAGGAGCGCGGACGGCCCTGCCCGGAGCTCAGAAGATGCCACGTCTCTCCCTGGCCCCACGGTCAGCCCTTCGCGGCGCCTGGCGGAGCTGTGCGCGGGGACACCTGAGGCTGCTGCTGGGCCCGCTGTCCCCGCGGGAGGCTTTGCACAGGCGCAGGCTGCTCTGTGCACACCGCCGCCCCTGCCCGCCTTCCTGGGGAGGCGTATCACCCCATTTCGACCTTCGCGGTGTGCCTGGCCTGGTCCCCACAGTGAGGGCGGCCAGACGGGCTGCGCTGCTGACCCCGAGGGGCACCAGGCCCAGGGAAGGCGGCCCGCGCTGCTCCAGGCCCGCGGGGCCACCCTCTCTGGCTTGGCTCCTTGACTCGCGTCTTCGCTCCGCCTCCTCTCCGAGGTGAGGTGGCGTCTGTGTTTGAGAAGCACAGGACGTCCCGTGCAGGTGCCACTTGCCTCCTCTCAGGAGGGTTGGCCAGCACCGACGCCTCCGCCTGCTACCCGCAGCCCCTGTCGCACGGCGCAGTGAGCTGGGGCTTCTCCGTGCTTCTCGGCCCTGATCCCCTTGGCCCGTCCCCTTTGGCGTCTCTGCCGCTGTGGAGGGTGCCTGGTCCCTGGACGCCTCCTGCGGGCCCCAGCGCCCTGCACTGGCGCTCCCCTGCCGCCGCGGGCCTCACAGGCTGCTCTGCCGCCAGGTGGAGGAGCATGTCGGCCGCATCCGGGAGGAGCTGGACCGGGAGCGG
>PVIJ01004297.1:85416-120241 GCA_004024925.1 Scalopus aquaticus
GGTGGGGCGGGGGTGGGGTGGGCGCGCAGCGGGGCGGCCTGCGGGGTTGTGCCCGTGTGCGGCTGCGTGCGAGCAGACCCCGCCCGCAGGTGTACAAGCAGAAGGTGAAGCACCTGCTGTACGAGCACCAGAACAACCTGACGGAGATGAGGGCGGAGGGCGCCGTGGTCATGAAGCTGGCGCAGAAGGAGCACCGCGCGCAGGAGGGCGCTCTGCGCAGGGACACGCGGGCGCTGAAGGTGGAGCTCAAGGAGCAGGAGCTGGCCAACGAGGTGGTGGTGAAGAGCCTGCGGCTGGTAGGCGTGCGCGGGCGCCGCAGCGCCGGGGCTTCTGCTCTCAGGCAGATACGCCCGTCTGTGAGCAAATTCCCTGAAATGAGGAAAGACGCTCGCAGACGCCAGAACCAGGGGAGCCAGGCCCAACTCCAGACGGAGAAGCAAACTGGCTTCTCGGGGCTCAAGGGGCTCAGGGCCCTCCCAGGGGGCCCTGGGAGCAGGCCGGGGGGCCCCCAGCTTGCAGCCCTGGGCCCGGCTGCTGCAGCTGAGCCCTGGCGCGCCTGCCGATCTCAGGACTTGCGTTCGCTTCGGAGTGAGCCTGGGGCTCTGGGGTGAGGTTGCCGAGCTTTGCCCGGGGCCCTGGTGCCAGGCCTCTGGGGCCGGCGACCGCGGCGCTGCTGGCCAGGAGGGCGACAGCTGGCTGCGAGGGTGTGGCGGGCGGTGGCCTCGCCGGCCTCCATGGGGGTGACATTGACTGCTGGATGGTGGGAAGCCCGGGGAAGCCTTGGCCGAGACACAGGACATCTCTCTTTAGTTTTCCTTTATTTTTCTGTCATTTTTATTTTTCTCGCCACCATCCCTTATGCCCCTGAGCCCCTTCCTCCTCCTCTTCCCGCTCGACCTCAGAACCCCCACCCTGCCTGTGGGGGCCCCGTCTTTGCCAGTGTGCCTCTGCCTGGCCACACTCCCTCCAAGTTGCTGGGGGCAGGTTTCGCCCCGGGCCGAGCCTTGTCCTGGCACGGCTGGCGTCTTCCTGACGGGCCTCTGTCCGCGGGCTCCGGGGGTGCTCTGCCCTGACCGCTGTGGCGCTGCTGTGAGTCGTGTCTGCCCTCGGTGGTCTCATGCCCTTTGGGTAGACGCCGGAAGCTCCTGGGGTGTGGGGAATTCACGTTTTCAGTTTTGTCTTTTTAAAAATTTTATTTTGTGTAGAAGAACTGGGGTACAGACCAGAGGTGAGGGGGGTGAGAGGGCTCCCCAGCGACAGTGGGGAGCAGGATTAGCGGGGAGACGGGGGTCTGCGCCCTGCGGGTCAGCTCCCGGGCAGGGGTTCCACACAGGCCACAGTGGGAACAGCCTGAGACTGACCCCCAGGCCCCCGGGAGGCTGATCACCTTTTCAGGTCAGTCTGGGCCCCTCCACTATGCCGCCCCAGTGCGCGCCCTGCCAGCCTGCACCACCCTTGTCAAGCGCGATGAGGAGCATGCGCAGTGCCTGCTGGCTCTCTCCATGTCCTGTGTGTTCGGATTTGCTGCCTGTTTATTAAGTGGGTTATTTGTTGTTTTGTTGTTAAAGTGAGTATTTTCTTGGTGTCGCTTGGGTAGTCACCCAGTCGGGCTATAAATATTTGCTCCCATGCTGTGGACTGTATTTTAGCCTACTGACTTTCTTCCCCGTGTAAATTGCGGGAACCCCAGTAGTTTACTTTTGCTTTTGTATCTCTTGCTGTAGATGTGGCGTCTCCAAAGGTGCCTTTGATTGATCTTGTGGACCTTCTCTCCAATGTTTTCTCTATGCATTTCATTGTTACAGGTTTTATATCTAAGTCTTTAGTCCATTCTGGGCTTATTTTTGTACCTATGGTTAGAGAGTGAGCCACTTTCTTTCTTTGACATGTGGCTGTCCAGGTTCCCCAGCGCCGCCTGTTAAAGAGACTCTCCTGTCCCTGTTGTGTGGTCGTGCTCTTTTGCCATCAGTTAAGTATTGACTATTGTGTGGCTTTATTTCTGGCCTTTCAGTTTTGTTCCGTTAATCTATGTCTTTCTTAATGCCAATACCACATTGTTGGCTTTATTTAAAAAAAGATTTCTTTATTTATGTGCCGAAGAACTGGGGTACAGGCCAGAGGTGCAGGGCTGGGAGGACTCCCCAGAGAGAGTGGGGAGCAGAACAGAAGGATCCACTGAAATACAATGCTGAGGGGAGCAGTGGGCAAGACCAGAGGGGTTGCTGCGCCCTGTGGGTCAGCTCCCTGGCTGGGGGTCACACTCAGCCTACAGTGGTGACAGTGCTGAGACTTCACCTTTATGCCACCAGGGAGGTCCCAAATACCACATTGTTTTAATTACTGTTGCTTTAGAGTATATTTTGCAGTCAGGAACATGAGGCCTTTTTTTCTCTCCTCTTTCTTTCAGGATTGTTTTACTTGTTTGAGGCCTTTAATGGTTCCATGAATCTTAAAAAAAAAGTAACACTGGTATTAAGTGCATTAAGTGTGTGTAATGCTTTGGGTAGCGACTTTGGCTGTCAAGGGGTCTCCCTGTTTGTGGGGTTATTTGCCTCATGCCTGGAGGCAGCGTAGCCTCTGTGGTGCTGGGAAACCTCAGACTTCTTGGGCCCCAGGCCTGTGGTGCTCTCTGTAACCGGCGTTCCCATGATCCAGCCCCTTGTCTGCCCGAGACCCACACATGGTGTCTCCACGTAGCTGGCCTCTCTTCTGCCTGAAAGTGCTGCTCTGAAATAATGGAAGCTGTCTAGGCTTTTTATTTTTATTTTATTTTTTTATATTTATTTATTTATGCATACAAGCTGGGGTGTAGGCCAGAGGTGTGGGGTTGTGAGAAGAGTCACCAGAGACAGACTGGGGAGCAGAACAGGAGGATCTACTGAAGTACGCTGCTGAGGGGAGCATCGGGGAGACAGGTCTGCTGCGCCCTGTGGGAATCTCTCTGGCCAGGGATTGAACTCGCGCTGCAGTGGCTCTGGATAGCTTCATAGTGCTGCACTTAACCTCTGTGCCCCCAGGGAGGCCCTGTCTACTCTTTTTAATGCTCCTTGAAGCTGCTGCTGAAGCCGGTCTCAGGGAGCTTAGGGTGGGTGATGCCCCTGTGGCTGGCCCTCGGCTGGGAGGCCACTCTGGCCAAGGGGGGTCGCAGAGCGTGGGGGTTGCCGAGGTGCTGTGCCTGGTCCTTAGGCTCGGAGGTGGGGGCACCCGGCCGGAGCTGGGCGGGAGACGCTGCTGCACCCCAGTAACGGGCGCTTGCACGTTTGCAGAAACACACCGAGGAGATCACCAAGATGCGGAACGACTTTGAGAGGCAGGTGCGAGGTCAGTCCCCACACGGGTGAGGTGGTTGGGGGTCAGCTGGGACGAGGCTGTGCGGGTGATTTGCCCCGACGGTCCAGGAGCCAGATTAAAACAGCCTTGGCGCGCGGGTGGCGACCCGAGGTGGACGGGCTGTTGCCAGCCGGGACAACCTGCCGCGCGGCCACACAGCCTGGGGCAGCCGCCGTAGCCGGCCTCTCCTGACTCCGCGCCAGTTAGAGGAGGGGCGGTCCCCGTCTCGTGGGCAGCGTTCTAGAATAGTCTTCACCGCAGTTCCTGATCTGGGACAGCCCGTCCGGTGGCCAGTGGAGCCCAGAGCCTGGGCAACTGGAGCGGGGAGGCCACCTTGCGCGGAAGAGCGGACCATCGGGCGTGGCCTCACCGTCCCCGGGGCGTGGCCTCACGCAGGGGGCGGGTCTTGGGGGGGCGTGGCCTCACCTTCCCCAGGGGCAGGGCCTCACGCAGAGGGTGGGGCGTGGCCTCACTGTCCCTGGGGCGTGGCCTCACGCAGAGGGCGGGCTGTGGGGCGTGGCCTCATCTTCCCCAGGGGCAGGGCCTCACATGGGGGGCGGAACTCTCCCCCAGCCCCTCTGGGCCTCGCCCGCGCCCTAACCCCACTGAGCAGCTTTAGGTGCTGCCGCCCCCTAGAGATCGAGGCCAAGTACGACAAGAAGATGAAGATGCTCAGGGACGAGCTGGACTTGCGCAGGAAGACGGAGATCCACGAGGTGGAGGAGCGCAAGAACGGCCAGATCAACACGCTGATGCAGCGGCACGAGGAGGCCTTCACGGACATCAAGAACTACTACAACGACATCACTCTCAACAACCTGGCGCTCATCAACTCCCTCAAGGTGCCGGCCCGGCTGGCGGCCCCTCTCCTGTGGCCTGAGCGGTCGGGGAGCGCGGGGGGAGACGCCGGCGGTGACCGCCAGCCCAGGACGCAGAGAAGCCCGCGGGGCCTTTGCAGTTTTGGAATGTGCACCCCACAAATGTGCAATAAGTGCAAACCGCAGCCGAGCCCCGAGCTGCGCCGCGAACAGCCACGGCTCCCCAGTGCGGCTGCGGCCGGCCACCAGCTGAACGTGCGTGCGGCCCGCAGGAGCAGATGGAGGACATGCGGAAGAAGGAGGACCGGCTGGAGAAGGAGATGCTGGAGGTGTCCCTGCAGAACAAGCGGCTGGCAGAGCCCCTGCAGAAGGCGCGGGATGAGATCGGGGAGCTTCAGCGGAAGCTGGGGAGCTACGAGAGGGACAAGCAGATCCTGGTGGTGAGTCGGGGCTGCTTCTGGCAGGCTCAGCGGAGTAAGAGCCCTCCTGTGAACTGGGCGGGCCTTTGACAGTCCCCGCGAGGTGGCCGTGCTCTGGGAGACAGGAGTCCCCCACACTCCCTGGAGGGCGTGGATGGCGTCTCTGGGCAGTTCTGAGCCGCCGCCTAGGGCCCTGTGGCTTGCGCCTGCCTGACCGCCCCCCCCACCCCCCCAGTGCACAAAAGCACGTCTAAAGGTCACTGAGCAGGAGCTGACGGGCCTGCAGTGGGAGCATGAGGTGCTGGAGCAGCGGTTCATCAAGGTAGGGCCAGCGGGGCCCCTCCTGCGGCCGCTCGTGGGTGCCTGGGCTCCCCCGTCCCCTCGAGCTCGCCCGGACAGCGAGGGCCTTGTCCGTGCAGACGTGTTTTCAAGCACAAAACTGAGGTGCCCACGGAGAAGATGCCACAGGCACGGCCTCGGTGAGGGTGCCGGGCCCCACTGCCGCGCAGGCCCAGGCCAGCGGCTTCCTCAGCCCCCTGCAGACTGTCCCAGGAAGGTGGGGTGACGGCACCCCTTCAACGTCCTGTGTGCTCTGCGCCCCGGCGTCAGCCTTGCTGGTCCGCCCTGGCCCCTGAGCCGCGCGTGTGCGGCGGCAGGAAAGTCTGTTTCTGGCGCTGCTGGCCTTACGGGTTCAGAGCACGGGCGGCGGCCGGGGAGCGGCCCGCAGTGTGTCCCCGCACGGCCAGCGCTGCCGGTGGGCGGGTGGAGTGGTCTCCCCACTGTGCACCTCCAAGCCTTGCCCACCACGGTGGTCTCCCAGCCAGCCGCGTTCTGCTTCTGGGGGTGTCAGGACAGGCCCCGTCGCTTCTCGCCTCGCGGAGAGTCCAGGGAGTGGAAGGCGGCAGAGCCAGGTGTCCAGAAACGCCCCCAGCGCCCGCAGTCGGGCCCTTGCAGACCTCCGGGGCCCAGCAGGCCCGGGCGCGGAGGGTCACGGCTGCGCACGTGAGCCGCGGCTCAGGCGGCGGAGGCTCGGGCTGGCGAGCGGGCCAGTGGGGCCACGCGAGGATCGGCCAGGGACGGCCGTGGGTTGCGGCCTGGGGAGGGCGCGTGCTCTCGCAGGGATGCTGCCCCGGGCTGCCCTGGCACCAGTCGGCGGGCTGCAGGGAGGCGTGGGCGAGCTCCCTTCCCGGAGACGCCCTCTGCCGCGCCTCGGTGTCCGCTCTGGCCTGCATGGCGGCTGGCCGCCCCTTGAGGCTGCAGACCCTGCCCCCTGGGGGGAGCCCTGACCGTGGCATTGCCCTCTTGCCCCCTAGGCCAGGGGAATGTTCCAGAAAATAACACAGTATGCTCACGATTTGAATGTGATTCTTGCCCAGTCAGCACCTCCCTAGGAACCGACAGTGCGGACTGGTCAGCAGGCTGTGGCGACTGAGGCCCGAGCCCGCCAGTAGGCGGAGCCTGTGGGGCGGAGTCTTTGGGGGAGGCACGTGCCTGAGGGGCGTGGTCTTCCGGGGCGGGGCCTGCGGGGCAGCCCTGGGGTGGGGGGCAGGGCCTGCGGGGCAGAGCCGGTGGGGTAGAGGCAGCGCCTGTGGGGCGGAGCCTGAGGGGCAGGGGTGGGCCCTGGGGCCGCGCGGACTTCAGCCCCAGCTGGCGCAGCTGGACCACGCGAGCGCCCACTGGCTACCGGTCCGGTCTCCCTGGGCGCGGCAATACATGCGCGTTTTTGACGCAGCTTCTGGATGGGCCACGCCAAATGTTCTGGGCGGGGGGCCCGGGAGGGGTAAAGAGGGGTCACCTCTTTCCACACCTTACAAAGCTGCTTTATTTCTAGTCACAGTTGAAGGGGTCAGAGGGCGCTTTTGGGAGGGAGGAGGCGGCATGGGGGGAAGGGTGGGCGGCAGCTCTGGTTTGGTGGGGGGAGTGAGATGACCCCGAAGTGGGACATGCAGACGGCGAGAAGTCAGCAAAACTGGTCTTCGAAAGGGACTTTTACTGGCCGACCGAGCTGGCTCCCGGGCTGCGCTGGGGCCTGCAGCTGGGCGCTGCCCGCGGCGTCGGGGCCACATCTGGCGGGCAGCCCCGTGCAGGGCTCAGAGGACGTGGGCCCCGAGGAAGTCTCTGGCAGGCCTTCCCGGCCGGCGGTGCACGGCCAGTGTATGACCAGGGCGCAGTCCGCACAGGCAGAGCTGCGCTTTGGAAAGGGCGGCTGGGTCAAGGAAGAGGCGCTGCGGCGCTCACAGCGCAGGGCCTGGGTCCCGGGTCCCCGCCCGCCACGGCCCTCCCGGGCGCTCCGCAGCGTTTGGGGCCTGCCTGCCGCGCCCCTCCGTGGCCCAGAGCAGAGCCGCCTGCCGCCGCAGGTGCAGCAGGAGCGCGACGAGCTCTACCGCGGCTTCATGGCGGCCGTGCTGGAGGTGCAGCAGAAGGCGGGCTTCAGGAACCTGGTGCTGGAGCACAAGCTGCAGGCCCTCGGCGCCGCCGTGGAGAAGAAGGAGGTGCAGCTCAGCGAGGTGCTGGCCGCCTCCAACCTGGACCCCGCCGCCCTGACCCTTGTGTCTCGGAAGCTGGAGGTGAGCCCCGTGGCGCCCCTGGCAGACCCTCCCCGCCCCGGCCCCCCAGCCCTCAGCCTCGGGCGCCCTCCGGTTCCAAGCCACCGCCCACCGGGGTCTCAAGGCTTCCCTGAGCCACAGGCCCTGGGTGCCCGCGGGAGTAGCCCAGCGGGGCGGAGGCCTGGGCCTCTCTGCCCAGGACCCAGTTTGGGGGATACAGGCGGAGGTGAGGACAGCAGGGCCAGTGGCGCCCCGAGTTTGGGGCTGGTGGGTGGCCCCAGAAGTGACCAGGAGGGGGGTTGGGCAGAGCAGGCAGCCGGGTCTGGGGGAGAGGAGTGCGAGGCCGCGGTCTGGCCGGGGCTGCTGCTGTCTGGGGCTGCGGTCTGGCTCCGAGCTGGCTCGGCCCCGCCTGGTCGCAGCAAAGGGGAGGGCGCGTCCCCTCGCTCACCTGGGCAGGGCCAGGTGCAGCTGTGCCAGGCCGGACAGCAGGCCTGCCGGGGCAGTCACTGCGCTGCGCCTGGCCGGTGAGGGGCCGCACTGGCCTGTCCTGGTGCCCCGGCTGTGGGCGGGGCTTCCCGAGCTGCGCTGGCAGCAGGAGCTGCAGGGCGGGCCAGCCTGCCCCTCAGAGACTGCTCAGTGCCGGCTGCCCCGCGGGGTCCCCAGGCCCCCGCCCCGCCCCCGCGGCCCTGCCAAGCAGGGTCTCAGCCTCCGCGGCCTCCTCCCCGCAGGACGTCCTGGAGTCCAAGAACAGCACCATCAAGGACCTGCAGTACGAGCTGGCCCGCGTCTGCAAGGTGGGCGGGCGCACCTGCTGGTCTTGCCCCTCCGGTGGCCCCCCTGCCCGTGTCTCCATCCCGGTGCCCCTTGGCCTGTGGGGCGAGGAAGGGGCCTCCTCTAACCCAGATGGACGCCGCCACCAGGGCAAGGGCAGGCGGGGTCTTCCCCAGCCCCGTCGAAGGCTGATAAAGGCCACTCACTGCGCCGGGAGCCCGCCCGGCTTCCCCGGGTCCCGGCACGCTCACCGGAAGGGGTCCCATGGCGTCCAGCCCCTGGCCCTCCCTCACCCCCCGGCCTTGCCTGACGCCCCCCACCCCTGCTGCCCTGGCGCTTGGGACACCAGAGAAGGGTGCAGCCCGGCCAGGACCACTTTCTCCCTGGAGCTGGCCCCAGGCCCTGGCCCTTTTCTGTGGTGCTCCTGCTGGCCGGGCTCCGGGCTCACTCATGACTCCCCAGGGCCCCCACGACGCTGCCCTCCACCCACGTCCATTCCCAGAGTGGGGTGGGGGCCAGGCAGCCTGCTGCCCAGGTGGCAGGTTCCTGGGCGGGTCACTGACCGCTGTCCTCTCCACGCCCTGCCCCACAGGCCCACAACGACCTGCTGCGGACCTACGAGGCCAAGCTCCTGGCCTTCGGGATCCCCCTGGACAATGTGGGCTTCAAGCCCCTGGAGACGGCCGTGGTGGGGCAGACGCTGGGCCAGGGCCCGGCGGGGCTTGTGGGCACCCCAACGTAGCCCTGCAGGGTCACCCTGGACAGCGCCCCCCACGCCAGGGCCTCGAGGCTTCAGTCGTTAGCAAATGAAGGTTTCCACAGTTGCCGCGTGTCCTCTTGCTGGCGGGGAGCAGCCCCAGGCCCGGCGCCGCCCACACCCCTGAGGCCGCCCTCCTCGCCCGCCGCAGGTTGGGCAGCGCAGCTGGAGACACAGCGGCTGGGCAGGCCAGCACCACCTTTATTGGCACGAGTCACAGGCCAGGATGCGCCCCCAGCTGCCTAGCTCCCCCGGTAGGTGGTGTAGGACCAGGGGCTCAGCAGCAGCGGCACGTGGAACCTGTGGGTCTGGTCGGTGATGGTGAAGACCACCTGGGGGCAGAGAGGGGCCGTGAGGCTGGTGCCCTCGGGGAGGTGCCTCCGAGGCAGCAGGCCTGAGAGCGCCTGCGGCTCGGGCGGGGAGGAGCGGGCGGCGCCGAGGGCCTGGCTGAGTCACCTGCAGCCGGCTCTGAAGTCCCTGCTGCCGGCTGGCCCCTTTGTTCTGGGAGCTCCAGCCCTGCTCCCTGGGGCCCGCCCGTGGGGGCTCACCTCCACGTAGGGGTAGAAGCTGGCCTGCCCCCGCTGCCTCCAGTAGCCCGCGGTGTCGAAGGACAGCTTGTAGGTGCCCACCTTCATCTGGCCCGGGGGCAGGAGCCCCGGGCAGCGGCCGTCCGAGTTGGTGTAGCTAGGGAAGAGCGGGCATCTGGGCCTGCGGCTCCGTGGCGGCCAGGCCCTGCTGGGGTCCAGCGGGTCCAGCGGGAGGGGCGGCAGCTCTCTGCCTCCTCAGCGGCTTGGGTGCTGCCCAGTGTGCCCCCAGACTCAGACAAGGCGCTCGCCCGGGCTGACAGCCGACCTCCCACCCCTGGCCATGTGCGGCTCTCCGGCCATAGCCGGGGGCCGCGGGGCCTGCTCCGGGGCTGCCCAGCAAGGGACTGGGGCCCTCGGCCACGTCCCAGGAGGACCAAGTCCTGTGCTCCGCATCCGCCTGTGGGTCTGGGACAGGCCAGGTCGTGGAGGGGCGTCCCTGAGCCCACACTCTGTCCAGCCTTGGGGTCCTGTCTCACCTGCGCCCACAGAGGGAGCCACCCCCTAGAGAGGAGGGCTCTGGCGGCTCCGGGTGGCCGGGCCTGTCAGGCGTGATGGCGGGGCTGGCGGGCGTGTTGGGCCCCGGCCGTCCGGCACGAGGCCAGGGCTGGGGACGCTGAAAATGAGCCCCTCCCGGCCCCGACGAAACAGGCTCCAGGGGCGAGGGGGCCGCTGGGCAGTGGTCAGCCCAGCCCGGCCCTCACAGCCAAAAACCCTTGGTTGTCCAGGTTCCTTCGCCTCTGTCCTGCAGGCCGGGCCTCGGACTAGCCCTGCCATGGGGCTGGCCCGAACCCCGGGATCCCCCATACCTTTTCGTCAGCTCAGTCCACTGCTGACCGTGGCACTCGAGCCTGGACAGTTGGAGGCAGAGGCCCTGGGCTGGGAGCCCCGAGGCCGTGTCCAGCACGTGTGTGGTCAGTGGGCTGCCGGCGGGCTCCATGCCTCTGTCCTGGGCCACAGGAGGGCAGGGTGAGCCTGGTCCACAGGGCCTCAGAGCAAACAGCCCCTGGACAGCGGCCAGGGCCTGGGTGCCCTGAATCTGAGTCAGCCCCTAGGGGCCTGGGCCCTGCCTTCACCCCCAGGGCTGCCCACCAGCCTCCCCCACACCCCCCCTCCGCTCCCTGGGCCCTTCTAGAACCCGGCTCTGTCGCCAGCTCGTGGGTCTACTCGGACCTTGGTCACTCTCCTGCCCCGCCAGCACCCCTCCCCCATGCAGGGGTCGGCGTCCAGGAGCCCAAATCCCGCTGCTCCCACCTCCGGGGAGCCCAGGTGCCGCTGCAGCGTCCCCAGGCGCAGGGCCGCCCCAGAAGTCATGCCCGCGGGCTCGGACTGCGCCGGGACAGAGGTCACCCGCGCCACCCCCCAGCGCCTCCCCGGCCCGCCCCTAACCTGACCTGCCGGCCCTGACCCCGACCCCGGGCCTCCGGCCTCAGGCCGCGTGTTCAGCTGACCAGCGGGCGGGGCGGGCAGGGCGGTCCGCTCGGAGCCCACTGGGAAGCCGAGGCCTGAGAGGGCTTCCCGCAGGCGGGTGCCCAGGGCGATCCAGCCGCACTGACCTGCGGACCAGAGTTCCTCGGGCGGAAGTGGAGCCGCGGGACCCGGGGGCGGGGCGGGGCCGGGGCGGGGCGGGCAGGTGGGGCGGGGCGGGGCCTGCGGAGGCGGGCGCGGGGCGGGCAGGCGGGGCGGGGCCTACGGGCGGGGCCGGGCCTGCGGAGGCTGGCGCGGGGCGGGCAGGCGGGGCCGGGCCTGCGGAGGCGGGCGCGGGGCGGGCAGGAGGGGCGGGGCCTGCGGAGACGGGCGCGGGGCGGGCACGCGGGACCGACCCCCTCCCCACCGCGCCAGTCCCGGAGCCTGGCCCTCGGCCGACCTGGCGCTGTTTTTCCCTCTCCGGGACGATGAGATTTCGATTTTCGTGGCCGCATCTTCTCGGGACAGGTGAGGCTTCCCACCCTCACCGCCCCCACAGGGTACGTGCCGGGCCTCAGTTTCCTCCCAAGCCGAGATGGGTCCAGGGATGGGACGAGGCCCCGAGCTCCCCGCTCCTCCTCTTACCCGCCTGCGCCCACCGTGGACATTAGCAGGACGAGGAGCACCGGTGAGGAGTCCTTCCCGCCAAGGTCCTGGGAGCCTCGGCCGCGGCCTCCACCGCCCGCCGTTGGGCTCCTCTGCGCCCTCCCGTTTCTAACTGCTCCGCAGGGAGTCTGACGGCAGGGACGGGCCCGCCCAGCGACGTCGGGTGGGACCGCGCTGTTCACGGCTGCTTCGGAAACGGCTTTTTGCGGTTTGAACACACGTGAGCGGGGCCACACCCCCAAGGAGGGGCCTAGTGCCGTTTGGCAGATGCCCAGGAGCAGGAGAGAAACCAGTCGCGAGCAGACCGGCCCGGCCCTGGCGGGGCGGGGACGCCCCTTGGCGTGGGGCGCGCGGGGTCCTGGCGGGGGGAGGGGTCGGGCCGGGGGGTCCGTGGAGAGGGACCCTCGGAACCCCGCGGCGGCAGGGCAGCCGCTCTTCAGAGCCGGGACCGACGGTCGCCACGAGGCTCCTGATCGTGGCGGGCGGGTGCGGAACCCGGTTCCGGCCGGGGTGCGATCGTGAGGCTGCAGCCCAGCTCCTTGGGAGGCGAGATTTGGGGTCCCTTCCCAGGGCGCGCTCAGGTGCGGGGAGCCGCCCTCGCTCGGCTACGTCTGGGATGGCGCGGCCTTTCGTAGGCTCGGGTCAGGCCTGGGAGGTAGGGCGTGGGGTCTCGGCGCCGGGCCCCCACAAACCGCAGGGCCGCTCGGCCCCCAAGCTCTTCGCCCCGCCCACCGCGGCCCCGCCTTGCGCACCGCGGGGGCTCGCTCTCGGAGCTCCGCGCAGCACCGCCCCCTCCCGGCCCTCGGAGCCCCGCCCGCCTCCGCGAGGCCCCGCCCCACGCCCCTCCCCCTCCCTGCCGGGCGGGCTGCAGGCCGGGGGCGCAGGTCCTGTCCTTGCGGGGAGGCGTGGGGCGTGGACGCTGGGTGCCGCTCGCATGGTGGGCGGGCGCCCCGGGGTGCGGCCGCACAGGAAGCGCCAGGACCCCGGGAGAAGGGGCGGGGCCCCGGGGATCTCTCCCTCCCGCCGCGTCTGGAGCCGGCGCTGCGAGTGCGGGCTCCGTTGCATGGAGCTCGTGGCCTCCGCGCCCGCTGGCCCCGCCTCCGCCGGGCCGGCCCGGGAGACCCCGCGCCGCAGCTTCGCGCCAGGGAGCCAGTGGAGCCGCCGCCCGGCCCGGGAGGGGCCCCCTGCCCGCCCGCGTTGACGGGGCTTGAGGCCCAGCGTGCACCCCTTCGGGAAGGGCAGTGGCCCGGGGGGGGGGGGGGCGCGGGGGGGGAGGGGCACCCCTGACAGCACGTCTGGTCCCCAGGGAGCCGAGTCTGCAGAGCGCGGGGTGTCGGGGCCCCCCAGTGTGTTTGGTCCCCAGACCCAGCCGCTCCCTAGGCCAGCGCTGACTGGGGCGGACAGGCGGGTCGCACTCCCAGCCGCCGCCGTGGCCATGCAGCTTGGGCCTCGCCGCCTGCACCCCCGTACAGAGCAGACCGCAGAGCCGAGTCTTGCCCTCCGGACATCAAACCCCTGGGGTCTGGTGTCCACGTGCTGACCCCAAGACGCCCACCCAGAGGGCAGGAGGGAGGCTGAAGGCACCACACCGGGCTTCAGCCCCGGGAGGGGTGGGGATGGGGGGGAGGAGCAGGCTGGGAGACCCTCCCCCGGAGGGCTGCTTCCTCGGGGCCCAAGTGTCCGTTTCCAGTGACCTCAAGTCTGATTCCAGATGTGCCCCTGCCCGAGGCCGCGCTGGCCAGGAGGCCAGTGAGGGGGAGTCCGTGGCCCTCCAGACCCGCTGCTTTCAAGGATGAATGAGGTATGTGGCCTGGGTCGGATAGGCACTGAGACAAAATTTATTAGAACAGCAGCAGCAGGACAAAACAGGCAAAACCATGGAGGGGACTGGCGTCCACTGTCCCCGGGCAGCCCCGGTGTGGGTGGGGTGGCCTGACTGGGGGTCTCACCGGCGGGCTTAGAAGGGACTTACAGTGAGACTCAGCTGCAGGCTCACACAGAAAGGGTAATAGGCTTATTTACAAAAAATGGGAAACGAAATGAATAACCCAGCGCGAGAGAGAAATTGGTGAGTGCGCCTACCAGTCCCGCTAGCTGGAACACGCTGAAAGGTGTTCAGCACGCTGAAAGGGCAAAAAACCAAGGCCCCCCAAGGCCCACGTGTGTGGTTATACAGCAAGCCTGGCTGCTAACTCCACCCTCCGCTCCCAGCATCGTCCCCTCCCTGCTGATGACATTATGGGATCTGCAGTCCTTGGGGCCCTGGATCTCTATGGTCTGGGGTGGGGTGGGGTCCATAAAACCTGTTTGTGGAGTTTGTTCAGGACACCCTTTCCCCCCAGCAAAACCACTGAGGTCCCTGTTTGTCCTTGTCTCTTGTTTTGAGAGTGGAGAATTTGTGTAAATAGTTTCTCACTCGCTAGGCTGCTGGGGGGTGTAGTGGCCAGTAGACTGCCTCTGGCGCCCCCACCCCACACCCGAGGGTGTTCAGAATGCTAGGTGGCTGCATCTGTCGTCTGTGGCTGCATCTGTTGTCTGTGGCTGCATCTGTTGTCTGTGGCTGCTGAGATGCCCGACCCTTGCTACAGACAA
This sequence comes from Scalopus aquaticus, assembly GCA_004024925.1. Taxonomy (NCBI): domain Eukaryota; kingdom Metazoa; phylum Chordata; class Mammalia; order Eulipotyphla; family Talpidae; genus Scalopus; species Scalopus aquaticus. The sequence continues at coordinate 99,307 of PVIJ01004297.1, forward strand.
AGGGCTTCTCCCCTGTGTGTCCTCTGGTGTGTGATGAGAACAGACTTATGACTGAAGCCTCGCCCACACTCCCTGCAGACACAGGGCTTCTCCCCTGTGTGTGTCCTCTGGTGTCTGATGAGGTTTGACTTACGACTGAAGCCTCGCCCACACTCCCTGCAGACATAGGGCTTCTCCCCTGTGTGTGTCCTCTGGTGTGTGATGAGGTTTGACTTAAGACTGAAGCCTCGCCCACACTCCCTGCAGACATAGGGCTTCTCCCCTGTGTGTGTCCTCTGGTGTCTGATGAGGTGTGACTTACAACTGAAGCCTCGCCCACACTCCCTGCAGACATAGGGCGTCTCCCCTGTGTGTGTCCTCTGGTGTAGGATGAGAACAGACTTACGACTGAAGCCTCGTCCACACTCCCTGCAGACACAGGGCTTCTCCCCTGTGTGTGTCCTCTGGTGTCTGATGAGGTGTGACTTACGACTGAAGCCTCGCCCACACTCCCTGCAGACACAGGGCTTCTCCCCTGTGTGTGTCCTCTGGCTTGTGCTGAGGTGTGTCTGATTACGGATGCCTTGCTCACTCCCTCTGTACTCGTCTGTTGTAATGACTGACAATCCTACCCCAGTGAATAATTTGCCTGTGTCCTTTGGATTCTCTTTCTGGCCTGTGCTTGGCTCTTCCTCCATCACTCTCTCATGCTTCCCAGAGCTCTGCTTTTGCCCAGTAGGCAGGTTGGAAAGGGCCTTTGAAACCTTCTTCTGCCTTATCCTTTTAAGCAAAAGTTTGGGCCTTTCTTTGACTTCGTGACTTCCAGGTTTGTCATTGGCACTGTGGGGATCAGAATGTGGCTGCTGCTGATTCTGATGACCTGGGCAGGGATCCTCTGATGGGAGGTGTTTACTCACAGATGTCCCTGGGAAGATCTGGGCGGGATGATGGTGTCGCACATGTTGGTTGAGGAATTTCTCAGTGGAGAAGGCCAGCAAGCAGGAGGGACATGGGTGGATCTCTGGCTTTGGTTCTGCTGAAAGAAGAAGTGTTTGCTGAGGATGCACGTTGACAGGGTGACCTGGGCCTTCGGCCTGGTCTCCCGACGCGCCCTACCCCGTCACTCTGAGCGTGTTGACCGTGGAAGCTGTGTCTCCTACTGAGCGTTGCTTTACGTATGTTTTCCCATCCCCTTTTACTCACTAAACCTTCAAAATCCAGAAAGCCCACATCAAGGGTTCTGTCTACACATCACCCAGATGAGGGCCCTGCACGTGGAACCAGCCAGCTCTCCTCCTTAATACAGGGGGCTGTGGGGAGCCCTCACTGCAGCGCACCCAGTGTCTCTGACACGCTGCAGCTGCCTTACTCTACGGGGAAGTCTCAGCACACTTGTGCACCAGGCAGGCGTTGGGAGGGGAGAGGACCTGTGAGCCCAGCAGCCATTCGCCCAGGAGGCTGCCCCCAGCTGTGAATGGCTCCTCTCTCTTCCACACTCAGCGAATGAAACTGTTCCCTTCTTCCAGCCTCACTCCTGAGATCCATATTTGATTTATTTCATTGTGTATTAGCCCATTTCAAAATACACTGGATGTCCTGTTTCAAAACCCTCGCTCAGCCTAACCAGCTGTCATCTTAGCGCACAACAATGGCTGCTGCTGCTGCTGCACAGCTGAAAACGACACTGGAGGGGGCGGGAGGGAGCAGGGTCTGTGTGGCCGGAACCCCTGAGCGATGCACGTCTACCCGACTCCCTCTTCCTCCGTGCTCCCCACCTGAGTGGTGGCTCAGAGCCTGCCAGCCTCACGAGCTGTCACCAGCTGCGCCCTCGGGAGCCTCCGGCACTGTCACCCCAAGCGCCCTTCCCTCACTGCACTCCCTGGACCTGCTGCTCCGACATCACCCAGCTGCTGTGTCAGCGCCCAGGGTGCCACCCCAGTTCCTGTCGCCCGGGGCAGGAGCTCGCGGCCAGGCAGGCAGGGAGCTAGGGCTGAGTGGCTGGGCGCTGGGGCGGGCAACGGGCGATCCCGCAGGAGCTGCCCTGTGAGCTCGCTGGCGAGAGCCTGACCTGCGGCCTCTATGCCGCTGAACAGTTTGTGCAGAAGCATAAAATGTCAGAACAAAAATTAAAAATGTAACAGTTATTCCCGAGTCAATATGAACCAAATTCTTAATTTCTGAAGCATCTGCCTGAAGTCTCACTGACTGAGCTTTACCTAGGAGCTGGCCCCGGAGACGCCCCAGGGGCGTGGGGACAGCACAGCCGCCTCTCTCGGCCGAACACGCCCTCTTCCAGGCGCTGCCCCACTTGATGCCCAGCTCCTGGCCGTACTCGTCCCCGTACCAGACCAGCAGCTCGCAGCCCGGCCCGACTGCCCTGCAGGTCCGGTAGAAAATCTGCCTGTGGTACTGGAAGGCCACCAGGTTCTGCTCCTCCTCGTCCCTGGCGCAGTTCACGTACCTGGGATGGGGCGAAGGGGAAGAGAGCCGGCCGGTAAGTCCCCCGCACGAGCCCCACATCATTTCTGCACCCGATGAGCCCCAGGAGCCTCTGTCCACGCTGGAGTCCCCTACACGGGGGTGACACCACCCCCCTCAGTGCTGCTCAGTGGCCCCGGGGCTGCAGTCCCCGCCAGGCGGCATCCACGAAGCCCCCCCGACTGACCTCCTTGCCGCTGAGCCACGGAGGCCGCAGCCGCGCCGTCTCGCCTGGGCTCTGGGCCCCGGCCAGACGTGGCGCTGGCGGGCTGCACGCCTGGGTCAGCAGGCCCTCAGCGCCCGCCCCCCCGATCGTCTTGGGGCACCTTTTCCCTCCTCCCCGTGCTCCATCTGAGCGCCCTTCGCCCATGTTCTCCCGGAAACCTGGGGGCTCTGTCTTAGCACTGTAACATGGAGCCCCCCTAGTGTATTCACTTCCTGTGTGCCCCGGTGAGAGGGGAGCCCGCGGAGGGAGGCTGAGCCGCTCGGTGCAGAGGCCTGGCAGGCTGCTGCCCACCCCAGGGCAGAGCCCAGCGCCAGCCCGAGGCCCCCGCCAGGCTGTCCAGCTGTGCGTGTAGCTCGAGAAGCAGGGAAATCACTTCACAGCTCCTGGGATGTCCCGGGTCTGTCTGCAGTAGGCTCCCTGGCCAGGGGCGCGGGGCCGCCAGACGCGCTCCCTTCTGTGTCGGGGCGTCCTTGCCGACTGGGTGAAATCCACTGTCGCTGGTCAATTTAAGCTCTTTGTTTTTTGTCAGGTGCCCACATTCTGTCTGGCATAGAGATTTATGTTTTGAGGACACATAGTACCTTTTTCATCTTCTCCCTCCCCCCCGATGTCTTGCAATCAAGGAGCCTTGTATGGAGAGAGAGGAGCAGGGGCTTGGAGGGGGCCACGTGGGGCGTGGAAGGAAAGGCAGGGCTGGGAGGCGCCTCCTCGCCAGGCCCCAGAGCCCCGGCTTCACCTCATCCAGTTGGCCCGAGACTTGTCTTCTCCATCCACATACTCATAGCAGTTTCTCCCTTTGGTGATCTGCGTTTTGGAAAAAGAAATTAAAGGCGTTTTCGGTCAGAAACGGTTTCCTTCTGCCGTCACTGCTCTGCAGCCTGCTGGGCCCGTCCCCTGCTGTGGGGGCGGCAGGCGCTCCTTGGGCATTCTCTGCGCCTCTCGATGCTTCCGCGGCCCAGAAGCCGACCACCCCCTTCATCTCCTCTGTGCTCAGCGAGGCCCACGCAGTTCCAGAGCAAGCCCCTGGGTCCCCATCCACCCTTGGCCCAGGGTGGAGAAGGCGAGACCCCCCAGCCCCCGAGGTGCGTGGCTTCTCACCAGCCAGGAGTACCCGCTGTTGGCTGCCTCTTCGTCCTCTGTGACGAGGCCCTCGTAGGGGCCGAAGTGCAGGCCCAGCGGCAGGTGGGAGGCTTCGTTCCACACGCCCAGCCCAGCCTCAGGGATGCTCGACGGCCCGATTCTCAGCCCGGGCGGCAGGGTGAGGGCGGAGCGGTTGGGATGCCCCTCGTCCACCGCAGTGTCTTGGACAAATGTGGGAGGCCCGTGGGCAGCACAACTGTCAACGAAGAAGTTCTGACAGTGCTCGCAATCTAGAGGCGAGAGCAGGGTGGCGGGTGGAGGGTGCGCGGCGGCCTGAGAGCGCCCCAGGAGACCCCGCCCTCATGTCTCCAGAGGAAGCCTGTGGTTCGGGGCCGGCTGATGAGTGAGTGGGCTGGGGCACGGCGGCCTTTGGTGCGAGTGGCCAGAGTGACTCACAGAGGTAGTCGTCGTCCTGGGGCTCGCTGACCTCTCGGTAGGCACGGCCCTTTCTCTCTCGGAGCGCGTACATCTTCAAGTCAGGCTTCTTTCTCCTCGGTTCTGAGGTGGAAGAGAGCAGGTGAGTGAGGCGGGCGGGCCTGGAGTGTCTGCCTCTGTTTTGTCAGGAAAGGTGAAATCTTCTTTCACCAAGTTATCTTCTGTCTGTGAACTCTGCCCCCTCCCCCCTTAACTGCCAGTGCAGAGCAGGCAACGTCCCACATTCGCTCCAGGCGGTTAACCCAAGTTGGGTTTCTGACTCTTCCCGTGATCAGGTTTAACTTCCCAACCTTTCTACTTACACATCGGTTCACTCGCGTATTTATTCATTCAGAAAATATTCATAGAGGGCACACCCCTGGGCCTGAGAAGAGGCCTGGGCGTGCACAGGGAGCACAGCCCCCTTCTTTTATACCTGACTTAATACTCTGAAACAGTTTTTGAGTGGTGCATCCTTACCGCCACTCTACAGATTTGTTCAGGAGCTCAGGGAATTTGCCCGGGTTGCCTTGGCCCCCAAAACCTTCATAGTTAAGCTTAGCCCATCTTAAACCCAGGCACCTTCAAAGTCCATGCCACTCACCTAGTTCATTCTTGACCTTTCTACAGGACTCAGAGGGGACGAACTGTCCCAAATTATTTTCTCTTACCCAGTTTTTGTTTAGAGCGCTGCCCAGAGGTACTTGCTCCTTCAGGAAGGTTCCCTGGCTTCTGGGTTTGCTCTGAGCCACTGGTGTTCAGCAGAGCTCCTGTTCCTGACATTTCCTTCTGACTAGATCCATTACTTACTGCAGCCCTGGACATTCCCTGCAATGTGAGAGCAACATCAAAAGACAACGTGCATGTCTTCGGTCAGTCAAGGCTGTGTGAGTTCTCATGTGTGTAACTAGTTAACACTTCAGCTACCCTTGTCAATAACAGAGGAGTCTGAATTCTAAAGGTAAAGGGAAGGGCTTAAGTGGGTAATGAATCCAGGACTGGACCCCAGTTCTTAAGGCTCTTTCCCTTCTACTTTCTTTCAGATTTCTCCATAAAAGTGAGAGTGAGGAAAGGAGAATACTCGGGCAGAGGACATGGAAGACCAGCAAGGTCTGTGGGAGGAGGGGGAGGGCCTTAAAGAGCACACAGAACACTACTCCAGTGTAAGGAGAGAGGAGTGTCCTTTACGGCAAACTGGAAGAAGCTTGGCGGAATTCGTTGTAATAAAGCAAGTCAGAAATGTAAAGACGAATATTGGACAATGTTATGTATATGAGTAAAATAAGGAGTCAAAGTAGATGTGCTGATGAAGTGAAATAATTGAAAAGCGGTGAACACTGACAACCCAAGTGAGGTTTCTGAGGTTAAGGGGCAGCAGGGAAGGAGTAAGGGCCAAAGGGATAGATACAGTTAAAAAAATTAGGGTTATAGAGAAGAAGAGGAGGGTTGTCTATAACCTAATGGGTAGTTAATGGAAGAGAAAATGTAGATAAGAGGGAACAAACATCTGGAAAATGAGATAACAGAACGGTGACAGAAATAAAACCTCTCTTAGGAAGAGGACAAACAGATGATGGGCAGGAAGTGTATCCAGGCCATGAAGAACATGATGTTGACAGCTGTGTGTTGCCATGTCTGGGAAAGAATATTCTGCTTAGATGAGCTGGTTCCTGTCAGTTCTGTTGGAGGAAGGCTCTACTGCTGTTTAGTGCTTCTTTAGTTTCCCACAAATTGGCATCCATGGTGATTCTTAGGGTCAGAGTGACATGAAATAGAACAGTGTTCCCAAAAGTGTTTTGTGAGCCATTAACAGGGTATGAATGTGAGATTACAGTCCTACTATCAAATACACCCCAAACCACCTGTGTTTGAAATCTAACTTGAAGATACTATCTTCAGCATTCTTTGACCCCTTCTAGTTGGACTTGTGAGTGTGGAATTTCTCATGCAAAAAACTGGGGTCCCCTGGGTGCCCTCAGCTGGGCCTGGCACTTCTGAGAAGAATCACGTATGGACCAGGCTAAACAAAGGACTCTGAACAACTAGACTTTCCTGGTCAGCTCTAAGAAAGCAGCTCTTACTTTCTCCAACAGAAACGAGCATTTAAAGCTGGACGAGTTCCTACTGAATAGTGTGTAATGTGTACAAAGTCCGTAAGTCTTTTTCTTACTGGTTGTTTCTCAGTCATCAAATCTGCAGCTCCTCAGTGCCGGGAGCTGCTTCCTCGCAGTGGAGTGGGGTGCTTTGAGGGTGGGTACTCTATCTCCGTCACCTGTCCACGTATGTATTGTCCACCACACAGGTTGCCTATGTATTAATAAGCTCTCGGTAGTCAGAGGGATCTTTGGTTTTAGCACAGCAGAAGCTCTGAAGCTGACAAAGGGTCAGGTGAAGACAGACCTTGAAAGTTGACCGTAGATATGAGTCATCCAGAAGGGGAGGGGGTGGGGGAGCAGGGGGGAGGGTGAAAATGGGGTGGGGGTAGTGGAAGAGCACACGAGAATATGGTGATGGACTATGGGTGCTTTGGCGGTGGGAGAACTATGGCAACCGAACCTGAGGGAAGATACTATCCAAAAATTAATGATGTAAGCAAAAAGTACTATATTTAAAATTAAAAGAAAAGAACTTAAGTTGAAATCATCAGTCAGATGAATGATGTTAAGATGGATGGATAATACAATGTAAACTTTATAAAATTATGAAAGTTGTAATGAACTTGTAAGCGGTCTAGAGAAAGAACTTTGGATTAGATTACACTACCATTGACTGTAATCTTGGACATATAGTTGATTCTGTGCCTCAGTTCCTCATCTATAAATGATGATAATCATGGTATATACCACGTAGGATTGTGGTAACGCTAATTGAGTTTATTCATGTAAAATGCTTATAATAGAATCTGAAACATCATGAAAATAAAACAAGAGGTAGGTGCTATTGTTGCTATCCTTATTAACTGCCACATGATGATATCATTTCTGTGTCAGACAAGGAGGCCAGTACGTCTACGGTTCTCTGCGTGTTCTCAGGTGCTTACCTGTGTTCAGATCCATGAGGAAGACTTGTCAACCGGATGTGGGAAATACTTACCTTCTGGTGTTTACTTTGCTCTACTCTGAAGGCCACCCAAGGATGTTTGGCTAGAAGGTGAAAAGAAATCAGTGTTTTGGTCGGTAAGTGTTTCCAAACTCAGGATATTCTTATTAGAGACACAGAAATCTGAACCAGAGAGTGATGAATACAAGTATGTAGATAAATTGGAACCCTACACACTGTAGCAGAAATGTAAAATGGGGCAGCAACTATGGACACAGCATGAGGTTCCTCAAAAATTAAAAATAGAACTGCCATGTGATCTAGCATCCTAGCTCCTGGGTCTATATCCAGAACTATTGAGATAGCATTTTGAGTAAATATTTGCAAGCCCGTGGTCATTGCTGCATTATTCACAATACCCAAGCTGTGGTAACAACCTAAATGTTTATTGATGGATGGATGGATGGATAATGAAAATGTGGTCTATACATAAAATGGAATATTATTCAGTCTTACAAAAGAAGAAAATCCTGTCATATGCTCCACCATCAGTGGACCTTGTTGATATGACATTGTGACAAACCGTTCCCAAAAGACAAATACTGCATGATTCCATTCATAGGCGCTCCCTAATCAAATTCCTGGAAACAGAAAATAGCATGGTGGTTGCCAGGTAAAGGGTGAAGAGGAAATTGAGCTGCTGTTCAACAGGCTTAGTATTTCAGTCATGCAAGATTTAAAAAAGTTCTAGGGGCCTCCCCAGTGGCGCAGTGGTTGGGCGCTGCGCTGTGGAGCTGTCAGCAGCAGCGATGTGAGTTCGATGAGTTCGGGGAGTTTCACACATGGCACGGCAGACCTCTCCTGCCTCGCCCGCCTCTCCCCTCAGCAGTGTGTTTCCGTCGATCTGCCTGCTCTGCTTCCTACTCTGTCTCTGGTGAACCCTCGCACCGTCCCATGCCTCTGGTCTGTACCCCAGCTTGTATGCATAAATAAGTAAATCTTTAAAAAAATGTTCTAGAGAGCCACTGGACAATAATGTGCATACAGTTAAAATATGTATTGTGCACTTAAAAATTGTTAAGAGGATAAATTTGTTAAGTGCTTTTTTTTTCTTTAGACAAAAAAGTCACTGGAGTGGAGTTATTTTTTATATTTGTTTATTTATGTGTAGAAGAACTGGGGTGTAGTCCAGCAGTACAGTGGGTAAGAGGATCCACCAGAGACAGAGTGAGGAGCAGAACAGGTGGATCCACCGAAATAGACTCCCAAGAGGAGCAGCAGGGTGACAGGAGACGTCTACTGTGCCATGTGGATCAGCTCCCTGGCTGAGACTTGAACTAAGGCCCCATGGTGATAGCGTTGAGACTAAACCCCTGGGCTTCCAGGGAGGCCCTGGGTTAGAGGTTTTAAATGAGCCCAGGTAAAGATGTGTGGGTGTCTGGTAAACCATGGTGTGTGTGTGTGTGTGTGTGTGTGTGTGTGTGTGTGTGTGTGTGTGTGTGTGTGTGTGTGTTCGTGTTCCCTGTGGTCTCTGTTCCTATCAAAACCTTTGGGGACAGCCACACATTGAGTTTTTAGATCTTACACTACTTTTAAGAGCCTAAGATAGCAGAAATCCATAGATGGGGAATCCTAATCTAAGTTTCTTTCTCCAGTTTATGCAGATTGGTTCCTTTAAACTCTCCTGTCTAAACAGCACAAGAGGAAGTTCGCGCCTAACTTAAATTATTTTATAATGATTGCATTTAATTTGCCCAGTGGTGTTTCTGGCCAGGGATGTAGGAGAGATCAGGGAGACTTACTAGCTCTCTCAAATGCTTTCTCAGAATCAAATCAAAGAATCAGGTTCATTTTGGGGTAAGAAGATCATGTGTTGTAACTTAAACATACATACATAAATTATGTATCTTTAAAGACTGTATTTATCATTTCCTCTTCTAAGACATCTAATTCACTGTTAAAATATTATGAGATTAATGTCAGAAAGCTCTTTGGTGAGTTACAGTCTAAGGTTTCTTTAATTGTCCTTTTATAATTAAAATATTTAGCAAAAATAATCTTCTAAATTTTAAACAAATAGGAAAGTATGGAAAATTATGCTGGGAAACCTACACATCCACTACTGTTTAATCTGATCTCAACATTCTGCCACAGTGGCTTCAGATATTTTAATATCCATTTCAAATTTTAAAAAAGTCAAAGAAAAGGGGGGCCTCCCTGGAGGCACAATGGGTTAAGTCTCAGTGCTTAGAAGCTGTCCGCAGCCACTGCAGCACTGAATTGGATCCTGGCCAGGGAGCTTCCCACAGGGCGCAGTAGACTTCTCCTGTCTCCCCGCTGCCCCCCTCAGCAGTGTACTCCAGTAGATCTGCCTGTTCTGCTCCCTGCTCTGTCTCTGGGGAGTCCTCTCACCTCCTGCACCTCTGACCTCCACCCCAGCTTGTGTGCATAAATAAATAAATCTTCAAAAAAAAGACAGAAAAAATAAACCAAGACACAGCAAAGCCACTGCCAGCCCCTTCTCTTTCTCCTATAGATGCTTCTTCTAATTTGGTATTATTTCCTCGTTCAGATTTTTATATGGTTACTGCTTTCCCAACGTATCTAAAAAGAATTTTCAGGTCTCTAAACCTTTATATGAGTAGCCTCTTGCTATATTTTGTGTCTCATTTCCTGAACATTTGTGTCTTTTTTTAAAAAAAGATTTATTTATTTTTGCATACAAGCTGGGGTACAGACCAGAGGTGTGGGGTGGTAAGAGGGTTCACCAGAGACAGAGTGGGGAGCAGAACAGGCAGACTGTCAGAAACACACTGCTGAGGGGAGCAGCGGGCAAGACAGGAGAGGTCTGCTGTGCCCTGTGGGAACCTCCCCAGTCGGGGGTCGAACTTGCGTGACCGCTGTCAACAGCTCCACAGTGTGGCGCCCAAGCGCTGTGCCACCAGGGAGGCCCAACATTTGTGTTCTTGAAACATTTTCCTTTGTTAAGTCCTGAGATGCAGCTGAGCCCTAGACCCAGGTGGGTTCAGGAGGACCCGCTGCGCTCTCCAGTGGCCCCTCACCTTGCTGCCGTGGCGTCCACTCTTCATCAGAATCCTCAGTGTCCTCTGCTTTGGGCTTGAGGGCTGTCCTGCGGTGGCTCATGAAGGCTGGCCGGGGGGCTCTGAGACCTGCGAAGAAGCAAATCTTGGCTGGGAAGGGGAAGAGCTGGAAGCAGGAGCAGGCCAGGTGTGAGGGCGCCGGGCCAGCCTGCCGCACTGAGACCCGTGAACCAAACGTCCCTCCAGCTTCGTGGCCACCGTGGGCAGGTGGAGCCCCTTGCGAGGGCGCCCTGCCTCACGCCCGCTCCTGCGCCCAGCACTTGCTGTTACCTATGGTGACCAGCGCCTGGTAGTTCCTTTTCACGTTGCGGTAGCGCCTCTTCTCCCAGTCTCCCATGGCGGCCCACTCCTCCTTGGAGAAGTAGGCGGCGATGTCTCTGAACGCGTCCTTGGCCTGCGGGACGCCGCGGTCAGCTCGCGCGGGTCGGGCTGCGCTGGGCTGCCGCTGTGCTCCGGAGCAGCCTCCTTCCCACCGCCCCAGGGCCGAGCTGACGCTGGCCGCCCTCCCTGCCGCCCGCCCCGGTCCGCCCTGGCCCGTGCTGCCGCCGGGCCTGCCGGGCTGCGGAGCTGCCGCCTGCCCTCGGGCCTGCGGCTCACCGGCGCCCAGCTGCTCCCGTCCGCGTCTCCGTCGGGGCTCTCCCGCCCGGGCGCGAAGCTCATGGCTGGCGAGGCTCCCCGGCCCGGCGCCGCCACCTGCGGGAGGGGCCGAGAGGGCGAAGTGGGTCAGTCCGCTCAGCGCGGGCAGGGAGACGCGCCCAGCCCGGAGGAGGCCAAGCGGGGCGGCCGGGCGCATGGGGCCGCCCGAGGGTCCGCGGGGCTGTGCCGGGAGCGGCTCCGGGTCTGCGCGCAGAAGCCGGCTCGGTCTGTGGGGCTGAGACCCCTCGGGCTGGGGGAGTGGGGCCAGGCTGAGGGGGTCCTGGGTCCCCACAGGCTGAGGGGGTCCGGGGTCCCCTGGGGCTGGGGGAAGTGGGGGCCCAGGCTGAAGGGGTCCCGGGTCCCCTCGGGCTGAGGGAAGTGGGGCCCAGGCTGAGGGGGTCCGGGGTCCCCTCAGGCTGAGGGAAGTGGGGCCCAGGCTGAGGGGTCCGGGGTCCCCTCGGGCTGGGGGAGTGGGCCCAGGCTGAGGGGTCCGGGGTCCCCTCGGGCTGAGGGAAGTGGGGGCCCAGGCTGAGGGGTCCGGGGTCCCCTCGGGCTGGGGGAAGTGGGACCCAGGCTGAGGGGGTCCGGGGTCCCCTCGGGCTGGGGGAAGTGGGGCCCAGGCTTAGGGGCCCGGGGTCCCCTCGGGCTGGGAGAAGTGGGGGCCCAGGCTGAGGGGGTCCGGGGTCCCCTCGGGCTGGGGGAAGTGGGGCCCAGGCTGAGGGGGTCCGGGGTCCCCTCGGGCTGGGGGAAGTGGGGCCCAGGCTTAGGGGCCCGGGGTCCCCTCGGGCTGGGAGAAGTGGGGGCCCAGGCTGAGGGGGTCTGGGGCCCCCTCGGGCTGAGGGAAGTGGGGGCCCAGGCTGAGGGGGTCCGGGCTCCCCTCGGGCTGAGGGAAGTGGGGGCCCAGGCTGAGGGGTCCGGGTCCCCTCGGGCTGGGGGAGGTGGGGGCCCAGGCTGAGGGGTCCGGGCTCCCCTCGGGCTGGGGGAGGTGGGGGCCCAGGCTGAGGGGGTCCGGGGTCCCCTCGGGCTGAGGGAAGTGGGGGCCCAGGCTGAGGGGTCCGGGGTCCCCTCGGGCTGGGGGAAGTGGGGCCCAGGCTGAGGGGGTCCGGGGTCCCCTCGGGCTGAGGGAAGTGGGGCCCAGGCTTAGGGGTCCGGGGTCCCCTCGGGCTGGGAGAAGTGGGGGCCCAGGCTGAGGGGGTCCGGGGTCCCCTCAGGCTGAGGGAAGTGGGGGCCCAGGCTGAGGGGGTCTGGGCTCCCCTCGGGCTGAGGGAAGTGGGGGCCCAGGCTGAGGGGTCCGGGGTCCCCTCAGGCTGGGGGTCCGGGGCTCCCTCGGGCTGTGGGAAGTGGGGTCCTAGGTTGAGGGGCCACGGGGTCCCTCGGGCTGGGGGAAGTGGGGCCCAGGCTGAAGGGTCTGGGGTCCCCTCGGGCTGGGGGAAGTGGGCCCAGGCTTAGGGGCCCCGGGGTCCCCTCGGGCTGAGGGAAGTGGGGGCCCAGGCTGATGGGTCCGGGGTCCCTCGGGTAAGGGGCCTCGAATCTCCGGGGCTTGGGGGCGACGCGAGGCCGGCAGGGCTGGAGCGAAGGGTCAGTGCGAGGCGGGAGCTGCGGGGTCTGAGGAGCGGAACTTCCCTCAGAGGTTGCTCCATTTTGGGCTCCTGGGGGGAGGCTCGGGGGTGCGCAGGAGGAGGGGCCCGGGTGCTTGGGGCTGGGCTCAGGGACCTGGTGTTTCCCTGGTGACGGGCTCTGGGTCCGAGGGGGCGCTGCGCAGCCTCACTGCGGGGCTTGGGCTCCCCGCGGTCAGCGAATGGGTGTCCCCTGAGGCGAGGGATGTGGAGCCTCCGGGCGAGGGGCCGGGCTGGGGCCTCGCGGGGCTGCCGCCGCAGTCGCGGGTCCTCGCTGCCTCGCCGCAGCCTGAAGCGCCGGGTCCCGCGCGCCGTCGGGACGGGCTTGGGGGCGGGGCCAGCCCTGGGGCGGGGCGGGGTGGGGCCAGCCCTGAGGGCGGGGCCCGGTCGGGGAGGCGGGGGCGGAGCCCGCTCTGGGAGGGGCGGGGCCTAGCCCTGGAAAGGCGGGGCGGGGGCGGAACACAGTCCTGGGGAGGGTGGGGGAGGGCCCAGTTCTGGGTGGGGGCGTCCTGGGAGCGGGGCCCAACCCTGCTACGGGGCGGGGAGGGGCCCAGTCCTGGGGCGCGGCGGACGGGGACCCGCTTCGGAAGCGCGGGTCCCGCCCGCAGCCCGATCGGCAGCGCCAGCAGCGCGCCCCTGCAGGTGTGTGCGCTGCGATGGACAGTGGGATGTATTCGATTGTTTGAGGTGGGTGGTTTTGGATACTTGGGGTACACACGGTGAAATACCCAGTTTTATGTTTTTTTTTAATTTTTTAAAGAGTTATTTATGCATACAAGCTGGGGTGCAGGCCAGAGGTGGGGTGTGCGTGAGAGGACTCCCCAGAGACAGAGCGGGGAGCAGCACAGGCGGATCCACTGGAGCACACTGCTGAGGGGCAGCGGGGAGGCAGGAGGGGGCTGCCACGCCCTGGGGTCAGCCCCTGGCTGGGATGGCGCCCGGCCGCAGTGGCTGGCAGTGGCTGATAGCGCTGGGACTCGACCCCCGCCCCACCAGGGAAGCGTGAACGGGATAATTTAGGGACATGTATTTTGCTTTTTAATAACTATATTGTCCTGATACTTCTGTTCTTAACAAAGCGCGCCTCGGGTGGGACACGGTGACCACTGTTAGTCCCGCGCGGACGGGCCGGGGTCAGGTAAGGACGGGTTGCGGCAGGCCCCGCTAGGCCCCCTCCCCCGTCACTGGCCGGGGTGCCCTCGGGGGTGTCTGGCACCCCCTGCTGGTGCTTCTGGGGTCCGCACTCCCGGGTTTCAGCTCTGTCCTGGCCCTCAGGCGTGGTCCCTGGGGTCGGCTCAGGGGCGCCCCTGGCGGCGCCGTCCGCTCATCTCCCCCGGGGTCTTGTCTGGTCCTGTCCGTGTGTCGTTTCCCCGTCTCCCCGTCTCTCTCTCTGCCTGTACATCTGTCTGCCGTCCCTCTGTTACAGGGCAACCCCGATAAACAATGGGGTGCCTGACCGTGTGTTCTCCCCCATGGGCTTAAAAAGGTCTTATAATAAGATCAATTGCAGGCACCCACAAAAAGGTTAATAAAAGGTTTATTTACAAAAAGAAGGGAAATAAATGAATAACTCAGGGACAAAAAAGAGAAGAGAGAGAGAGAGAGAGAGAGATACCTGCAAATGCGTCCTACCAGATCCGAAGAGCCGGAAACCCCAATGGCGCTGTAGCCGGCGAGCGGCCAAGAGCCCCAAGGCCCACACGTCTGGGTACAGACCAAACCTGGCTGCTTAACTCCTCCCCTCAGTCCCCAGCAATCCTCTCTGGGATGATGGCGGAATTAAGGGGTTAGAGGCCCTCAGTGTCTTGGATCTCTTTGGTCTGAGGTGGGGTCCACAAACCTTGCGGAGTTCGTTGCAGACGTCCCTCCCCGCAGCACGTCCGTGCGTGTCACTCTGTCCGTCCGGCCGTCTCTCTCCTGTATCTCTCCTCCAGAAGGTCCCTCCGCAGGCTCCGGGCCATCCTCCCATCGCCCGCGCCAAGCCCCGCGGGCTCGGGCTGCCGGCAGGGGGACTCCGGAGAGGGGCCGCGGCTGGAGCTGACGGCACCGCCCTGTCGAGTGGGGGTCGGGATGGACGTTCCCTCGAGACGCGTGTCCAGGAGCGCGGGATCGCCCCAGAGGCCCTAGGGAAACGGGGTCCACAGTCCCCTGACTCTCTGGACTCCGGCGCGGAGACCTGGGCTCTGGGAGCGCGGCGGTGGCCGGTGGGGAGGGGGCGGTGCTGGACCAGGGCGCGCCTCGAGGGCGCTTCCCCGGCGTCGGCCTGTCCCGCCCCCGCTGCGCCGGTGCGCCCCGTGCCCTGGGCCTGCTCTGGGGCGGCCGCCCCGCCTCTGCCCGGTTCCTCAGGACAGGCCGGGAGTTGCAGGCCGGCAGTTCTTGCGCGCGGGGCGCTGGGGGTGGCGACAGGCGCGCGCCCGGGGTCTCAGCCGGCCCGCGGCCCGACCGGGCCCGGAGGTGCGCTCCGCCGACGGGGCGTGACGGTCTGGACCCCGTCCGGCTGCCCCTCCGCTTAGAGACCCCGGCGCCGGCGAGGGCCCCAACGCTCCGGCCGCGGCCCCATCGACCAGACCCCGCCCGGCTGTTGCGCTCGGCTCTGCCCCGCGCAGCCCCCTCCCCCGGCCCCTTCCCAGACAGCGCGCTTCCGTCCGCTCCTCTTTCTTCCCCAACTCGGGGAGCGGGGGCGCGGGGCTGGCGCCGGGGGTGGGGGTGCGAAGGGGCGCGTCTGAAAGCGACTCTGCCGCTCCGTGGGAAAGCGGGCCGACGGCCCCCGCAGCGCGCCTCAGACCTTGGCGGCGCCGGGCCTCCCGCTGCTCCGGCCCGCCAGCCCCAGCCCGCTCACAAGTTGGCCTCCCCTCCTTGGGCGGGTTTGTCTGCTTGCACCCCGAGGAACAGGGAGTGAGACGGCGTCCGTGGACAAAGCCAGCAGGGGCCACCCCTCTCGCTGCGGACCCGTCCCTGTCCCCCTCGCCGTCTGCAGACGCTCGTCACCTCCCCTTCCCCCCTTGGTGGAAATGCCCCTGCGCCCTGCCAGAGAGCAGGATGGGGGCGTCTTTCAGACTGAGTCTCATCTCGTCCTCCTCATCTGTCGACACATCCAACTACTTTCCTTTTCCTCAAACCCTGTTTCCTTTTCTTGGTGGAGGGAAACTGAGGCCAGAGTTTGGGATCTGCCCCGGTGCTGGTCTCCTGAAGACCCAAGAGGAAGACACCCCAGGGGCCCGTGAAGAGAAGTGGAGGTGCAGGGGGAAGCTCCGAGACCACAGACCACGTAAGGGACGTGCCCTAGAGAGGAGGAGCGTCTTTTCACATGGAGACCCAAGGCCTCCGTGTGAGTAGGAAACCCTCGTGGTGTCTGCTCACAGAGCACAGGTGACAGCGCCTTCCTCAGAGAACCTGCTGAAGGGGCAGCCCCGACGATGAGGGCACTGGACAGAGCAGGGACAGTGGCCCTCACGTCCACGCGCAATGTGTGTTTAGGGTGTGTCAGTCCTGCTGCGTCTGGGCATCGAGGAGACTCAGCGTGAAATGGAGGCAAATATCCCCTGTCTGCTCCCAAAGAAGCAAGGTAAGATACATGTCCAAATGTCCAAAAGTAAAGGTTGGAAATGTTTGTTGGATGTTAATTTTATATGGTTTGTATGCAATTAATTTTCAGAATTGCTAAAATGCATTGATCTTTATACTGTAACATTTGTTGTCATAATTGCTTGGTTGAAAATGATCTTGCAGAAAAGGAAAGGGCACAGACAGACATTTCAATGGTCATCTACTGTGTACTAGTGACTTTCTTTCACTTACAATGGACAAAATCCTTTTAAAGTGTACCTTTTTAGCAAAAAGTAAAATCCCCTTTAAAACATAGGTTTGCAATGCTGTTGGCATTCTTTGGATCCTTGAATGCCTCTTGCTTTTCCCAGTGTTTTGTTGTTTTCTTTCTTTTTTTCTCTTCTTTGGGCCTTAGCACCCATTTCATTTATGATGCTTCTGACCTTGTATTGTTTGTAAACTTGCCCAGAAATAAGCTCACTGTTGAATTTCCACAAAAGAATCAACATAAATTTTGATGCCACTGTCTTTCTTGTCTATTATGGAATCTCTGCTGAAATAATCAGGTGTTCAGTTACAGATGAGACAGAAAATGAAAGTGTTCTGTTTGGCAGGACAGTAGATATATATTGATCTATGATAAGTTGACTTGGAACACAGGAATTTTATTCTATTCTGTTCTGTATTTCTTTATGTAAAGGCAATTAACTAGTCACAGGAAAGTTTTATCTGTTATTTCAAATTTTGTTTTATGAAATGTCATTGCTCCATTCAAAATTTTGTCTTTTTCTTTCCATAGGTATGTAAAACTTTCAGAACTCTTGTATTTAAAAGCTGGAAGGGTCTGGACTTTGAATTAGTGTCTTATCATTTTCACCGTTTTTTTTTTTTAAAGATTTATTTATACAAGCTGGGGTACAAGCCAGAGGCATGGGGAGGCAAGAGGGTTCACCAGAGACAGAGTGGGGAGCAGAACAGGCAGATCAGAAATACACTGCTGAGGGGAGCAACAGTCAAGGCAGGAGAGGTCTGCCGCCCCAGTGGAACCCGCATCGTGTGCTGCCGACAGCTCCACAGTGCAGCGCTCAACCGCTGCGCCACCAGGGAGGCCCACTGTTTTTTATTTTTAACTAAGGGTATATGAAGCTTGTTGGTTAAACATAATACATATTTTAAACATTGAAAAAGGGTAAAATGTATTCATTTGGATTGACAAATGAACAGGAGCCTCTGTTCAAGCTGAAAACTGAAACCCCCTTAATGGACTTCAGGTTTAGTGTGGGGGATTTTTGGGTCCCTCTGACCAAGAATTCACTAGATGTTCCCTTTCATCAGCATATGGCAAATTTATTGAGGAAAGGCCAACAGGAAAGAGAGAGACATCTGCATAGACTCAAATAGGCTTCTGAAAGAACAAAGAATGCAGGGGCCAAGTCTCAGCACTATGAAGCTGTCCGCAGCCACTGCAGCATGAGTTCAATCCCCAGCCAGGGAGCTGATCCACAGGTCTGCTGTCTCCCCACTGCTCCCCTCAGCAGTGTATTTCAGTCAATCTGCCTGTTCTGCTTCCCACTCTGTTTCTGGTGAACCCTCTCACTTCCTGTACCTCTGGACTACTCCCCAGCTCTTGCACTCATAAATAGATTAAAAAAAAAAAAAGAACAAAGGGCCTCCCCGGTGGCGCAGCGGTTAAGCGCTGCGCTGTGGAGCTGTCGGCAGCAGCGATGCGAGTTCGACGCCCAGCCAGGGAGAGTCCCACATGGTGCGGCAGACCTCTCCTGCCTCACCCGCTGCTCTCCTCAGCAGTGGATTTCTGATCTGCCTGTTCTGCTCCCCACTCTGTCTCTGGTGAAGCCTCTCGCCACTCCACACCTCTGGCCTGTACCCCAGCTGTATGTATAAATAAATAAATTAAACAAAAACAAAAACTGCATTTTGCCAGGGTAAGGGGTATGCATTTATAATGCTCTTTGATGGAATTATTGTGGAAATTACTGCCTTGGGGTCAGATTGGGTTGGTCTTCTAAGGTTGATAATCCTTTTGGCCCTCACCTCTCGCTCATAATCTTTTCTGACCCCACCTAAGATTTCTGGAAACTTCCATATCTGTGTTAGTTAAGATTTATAAATTGTCCCTACCCCCACCTCCAATATTTGTCCTTGTGACACTTTCCTTTCTAAATTTTCTACTCTAAATTTTCCATCACCCCTCAGTAAAGACAGGAGGTGCCCTTGACATGAACAGATGCAGCCCCTCAGCCCACACCTGCTTCACTAGCAGAAAGACCATATTTCCACCCTTAGCAATTTTTCTGTAACCACAAAAGAGTTCTGAAGGCTTTAAAAAAATTCTGTGGTTACTTTTCACCTGCTGAGAAGCAGGGGGGTAATTGCACAATGATTGCACCAAGTTTTTCATTAGCTTTGGTTGACTGGTTATAAAACTGAAAGGGAGTTGTGTAGATTGTAGAAAATTTGAACAGTAGAATAAAATAAAATGAGGAACAGTGAACTATGATTTTTCATCAAAGGATAAATACTTCTAGACTTGGCCAGTGGTGCAGGGGTTAAGTCTCAGGGCTATCAAGCTATTGCCAGCCACTGTCTGAGTTCAATCCCATCAGGGAGCTGACCCAATATTTTGAATTGTGAAATACAACACCTGTGTGTAAGGCAGATAGTACAAATGTAAAATCTTAGAGTAACAAAATGAACTCCCATTAACTGGGTGAAAAAACATAAGACCACACCGTGTCATATGCTTCCTCCCTGAGTAAGCACGAATATGTCATTAAAATTATTTTCCTTGCTCTTCATGACAATGCATCACCTAGGTGTGTATCACTAAATGTACACTTAACACCTGATTTTATTTTTGTGTGGTATTTAAAGTTTAAATCATATTATGTTCATTTTATGTGTCGACTTTCCCACTCAACAGTATATAGGCAGGATGATCCACAGATTGAATGTAGCTTGAGCCTCAGAATTTTCACAGCTGTATAACATTCCACTTAATGCCAAAAACTTCTCCATTCTATTCGACATGCACAGCATATTATTTTGTCAATATTTTCTACCCATGCTGGAATAACACTACCTCAACAATTTTATATCTTTTCCCCTACATTTAACATTATAACATTAGTATTTTTCAAGTCATTTAAAACTATTTAGAATTATTGTACCTAATCGCTACATTTATTTTCTGAATACATTCTAATATAGTTGACTATTTCCTGGAGTTTTAATTTAGATTGTCTCCAAGTATTTGTGTTAGAGGGTGGTCCTCAGGAAAGGGGAGTGTCCCAGGACCCCACCCCCACCTCTAGCCAGAAAGATTCAAGACATCTAGGACTACGAATCCCATAATGCCATCATCACCCAAGGGAGGATGCTGAGGACTGAGGGTGGAGTTAAGCAATGGTTTTGGTATTTAAAAACCAGACATGTGTGCTTTGGGGCGACTGCTCATGGCCGTGGATTGCCAGTTTTCTGGAGTGGGCCATTGAGATTCCAGCTCAGTGGAACTGGTAGGACGCATTCACCAATTTATTCTTTATCTTTTCCCCTTCCCTTTTTTTGGTAAATAAACCCTTTTAAAATTAATTATATTGTGTGTCTGCAGTTGAGTCTTATAAGCTCCTTTTAAGCGCACGGGTGAGGACCCACAGACAGGCACCCCATTTTATATCAGGGCTGCCCTGTAACATTTACAGTGTAAGAAAGTGCTAGTTAGCATGCTTGCTTGCAAATTAGGATTTTCATTTTTTTTAAGATTTATTTTTTATTTACATATACAAGCTGGGGTACAGGCCAGAGGCATGGGGTGGCGAGAGGGTTCGCCAGAGCCAGAGCGGGGAGCAGAACAGGCAGATCAGAAACACACTGCTGAGGGGAGCAGCGGGCGAGGCAGGAGAGGTCTGCCGCCCCAGTGGGAATCGCCCCGGCGAACTCGCTTCGCTGCTGCCGACAGCTCCACAGCGCAGCGCTCAACCGCTGCGCCACTAGGGAGGCCCCAGGATTTTCATTTTTGTTCAAAGCATTTCCTTACGTCATTTCCCAAAAATTGGGATCACTATTTCTTTCCACACACACAAATATAAAATCCC
Organism: Scalopus aquaticus; assembly: GCA_004024925.1. Lineage (NCBI taxonomy): Eukaryota > Metazoa > Chordata > Mammalia > Eulipotyphla > Talpidae > Scalopus > Scalopus aquaticus. The sequence goes on from PVIJ01004297.1 coordinate 119,594, forward strand.
AAATTCTAATATTCTAAATCCAAAGTCCCCTGCAGAAGGGCGGGACAGACTTTTCTCTGAATGACCGAGTGTCGGAGGCCGGCTCCGACCGAGGTTGGGTACCCGGGGGTGGTGGGGAAAGCGTCGGCGGCGGCGGGTTCAGTGGGGAGAAGGGGGTGGGGAGCGAGTGGGGAGAAGAAGGTGGGGAGCGAGAGACAGCACACACCAGAGAGTCTGGTCAGGCCGTTCCACTTTATTCTTGGAGAACAGGGTTTTTAAAGCATGAGAAGAATTAACTACCGGCAATGACAGGGTGATTACAGATGTTCAAATACATAAGCAATTACATAGTTTGAGGGGAAATCAAGGAACTTTTGAAGAATGTCTCTTATCTGAGGTAAATTTCGGCAAGGTAAAGGACATAGTCTTCAACATTTGCCCTAGGCCTAGGGTGGGGGCTGCTGTCTCATACCTTTTGTCTGAAACCAAGACCAATGATAAAAGAAACATCTTTATGCTAATCTCGGGAGGAACTAATCTAAGCTGATTTTATCAGGCCAGGAAGGGAAATAGGGGAAGGGGTTAGTTGTTCTTTGTTCAAACATTAGCCCTTGAGGGGCAAGGACACTTCATTGTTTCAAGGATATCTCGCTGCCAGGAGCTAATGAG